>UZAE01000657.1:0-19988 GCA_900617975.1 Rodentolepis nana | reverse complement strand
CCCTTTAGCTGACTTCGAGCTTCATAGGGGGAAGGAACATTAAAGTAACAGAAAGTCGAGGGGTTGAGGGAAGGTGCATCAAAGTAGCAGAAAGTCGAGGGGTAGAAGAGGGAAGGTCCATCAAAGTAGAAGAAAGTCAAGGGGTGGGAAAGGAAAATGAACATCAAAGTGGCAAAAAATCGAGAGGGGTAAACAGAAGAGTGATTCACAGATGTAAAAGAGACAGACAGACTGACACAAAGTGAGAATAATGATTCACAGACGTAAAAGAGACAGACAGACACGAAGGTAGAAATTGAAGAGTGATTCACAGATGTAAAAGAGACAGACAGACACAAACAAAGGCAAATAAAAGGCAAGGGAGTACTATGGAAGTGGTGAATTATGGCATACTCTAGGGCCATTGAAGTTTGAGGTCAGAAGTCAACTACCGAATGAGTATACGTTGCCCATTGAGTACCACGTAGAGGCAAGTCTATCGCACGCCCCTTTTTTGACAATCATTATGATGCTTATGCTACTAATTTTATGATCTATAATAACTTCAAATGCGCACTTTCAAATCACTCTAAGTCTCACAACATGTGTATTATTCAGCTGGATAATAAAATATGGCTGCCACCAGATTATTCACTTCAAAAACAATGATTAAAAGGCATAAAGTCCAATAAAAACGTCTAAAACATTTCTTTTATAATAATAATAATAAAAATAATAAATATTCCACTTGTGATTACATTTTAGATACGACTTAAGTATGTCTCCTTCTGTTCAAATAAAGTTAATTTTGTCCAATGAACCTTCGATTTGCCTTCATAGAGAAAATTCAATTATTTTCTCTCAGAAGTAATTTTCTCCTACCACTGTCATTTCATATAAATATAATAATAATATTATTTTGATATTGTCTCTCTCTCTTTTGTTGGGTTGTGGAGATAAATAATATTGGCATAAATTGTTTGTAAGAGAGAGAGAGAGAGATTGCCGATTCCTGATTAGCCTTAAGGCAAAACCAGCACCTATGGCTCTGCTTGTAAGTATCAACCAAAAAAGAAGCTTTGGTCAGAACTAAGTAACACCTCGAATTCTAATGCCACGCGGACACGGAGATATCATCTCCTAAGAATAAATCTTAATTCGGTGAATTTTTAACGCACAACGTAAGTAAAAGGAATGGAATTCAGTGCAATTGTGAACTTAGAGACATCTTTACTGTGAACAGTTAAAATACCCCCCCCCCTCTTAACATCCATTTCATTTGGATTTACGTAAAAGTTTAAAGGTTTAATTTCAAGATCAATAATCAATCTGAGGCATGATTTTTTCGACGCAAAGCACTAATCACAACAATAAAAGAGTAATTTAGTTTCTATTATTATCATTATTATTAGCTTTAAATTTTGAGATCAATCACGCTTGACTTCTCTTTAATCAAATTGGGAAAAGCGCTTCAAGGAATCAATGCAATATTTGCCATTGGGTTGTGACTTTTAATTGCTGATGAGAGTACTGCGATTGCAGCTTCCTGAACTATATCTGCTGTCTAATCCTTCGCCGACCCACTCACCCACCCACCCCCTCCCGGCTTTCTACCTCTCTGCCCCCCCTTTGAAAAGGTAAGATCCTATCGCGGTGCTGACCCTGTATCCCCTCAAAAGATAGGATCGTTTAATCCCAGGCGCTTAATCAGCAGGAACGGTTTTACTTTGTGGAATTTATATTTTATAATTAAATCAGGTTTGCACTTGTGGACGTCTTCTTCGTTCACACTCCTTTCTTCTATGCTGAAGACGATTTATTACTTCCTCTTAGACGTCAGAGAGGCAGAATAATGAAAAGGCTAAAGGAGTCTTAATAAGCTAACTGAATGTTCTTTTGTTCAATTATTCCCACGAATATATGCCTCCTTGTATAAGAGTGACAACCGATTCGTTGTTGAATGAAACCGGTTGGATGAAAAGAGTCAAGGATGAAGTGTAGAAGCACGATACTATGCAGTACAAAAACCATTTCATCTCTCTTATTTGCGTATATTCTCTGAAGAATGGTTAATTAAAGTAGAATTATTAATTAGGCTACGCGGTTCTTTCCTAGAATCTTAGCTCTTTGAAAAAGATGTTGTGCGCGTCAAGGTCAAACATTAATCCACTCAAATTTCTGCATTTGCAGGATAAATCTCACCAAACTATTGATTAGAATTTGAATTTCTTGATATATTATTTGAAAAAAAAACAATTTTTAAAACATAGTTCTACCTCATGCTAACAAAATGAGACTGAACTCTTAGAAACCATAAATTTTTTCGCGCTGTTTTGTAAAATCAACAGTTGAATCTCTACTCTGGCTCCTTTAAAAATTCCACTTGAAGGAAACTTCTCCACTTAAATCCTCCTTTCAAAAACTTCAAATTTCATAAAAATAACTTTGAATGTGAATGTAACCATACCACGAAGAGATCATAAACAAGCAAAATTCACCATCACCAGAGTAGTAGTTGTACCACTTGTATGTGGTACCAAAGAAGTTGCCAAAAGTAGATCAAAAGTCAGTACCCAGGCCAGCAATTTCAATTATTTTAGCCGCTTTCTTGGTCTGATAGTCACAGCTTACTCTCAAAATCACAATGTCAACCTCAACGCTTGAATGCACCGGCTATGATTTAACTAGCCGACATACGCACATATTTGAACTGAGGTGTGCGATAGACTTACCTCCACGTGGTGCTCCCCGGGCAACGTATATTCATACCGCCAAAAAGTCCATCAAACTGGCAGTTGACTTCTGACTTCAAACTACCTTGACCCCAATGAATGTCATATTCTACCCCTTCCACAGTACACACCTCACCTTTTTTCTCTACCTTTGTGTCTGTCTGTCTGTCTGTCTCTGTTACATCCGTGAATCATTATTCTGTCACCCCTCTCGACACGTTGTCACTTTGATGTTCCTCCACCTCTCAGTGAAGTCCGAAGTCAACTAAAGAGCTAATAAAAATTATCGAGACGCTTGCCATTTGATGTAAATAAATAGACATATTTTAACTTCGAGTAGTCTATATTTTTTCCCAAAACCCGTTACTTTTCCGTGTCTTTTTCAAAAAAATTTTTTACTGAAAAAAATTTGGAAAATGGCTAGAAGATTGCTTGAAAGGTTTCCTCAGACTTCGCCAGATCTTCCACTATTCTTGATTGGAAGATGAGCTCGCAAGTGTTCAGTAGTAGCATTTACCAAAGCAGCAAATGAAATAAGAAATCTTTAATAAAAGCCAAAAATAGGTCAATAATACCCTTTTTGCTTAGCAATCTTTCGTAGAACAACAAATTTGATTGTCCTTATTACCTCCATTTATGTCTTTAAAGCAAAAGCACAGTACTACAGATCTGCCCGTTTTGGACAGGTTTATTTTGGGAACACACGAGGGAAATAAGGAGGATGGAGCTTTTCTCTGTCTCTCCCTCCCCCCTCCCACTCTCTCCCTCTCACTTTTCCACCGAAGTCGGTCAGCAATTGGTGTTTTTGCCCACTTTTGGTACAATTTTTCAAGTGTTTCATTAACTAATTTTCTTTGCACTGTTGACACATTCTTGACACGCTGAGAAGCAGAATTTAGTGTCTTCATGCAAAAGAAAACAATTTTTACTCAACAAGGAAAAGCGCGGAAAGTTACGAAATAGCGCATTATTTTGGCGAAAGTTCAGATTCATTTGCAGCTCGATAAAAAAACTGTTCTTGCGATCAGCGTCTGGCACCTGCATTATTCATGCAAACAAACGTGTTAACAGAAATGTCGCATTTGTAAAAAACACTAATTTATGCTTTCTTACTTAACAAAACTGAAATGTTAGTTTCCTTCAGGGTTAATTCGTTGTTAGGTAGTGGCCAATTTAGCAAAGAGACCATACTTTTTGAACACTTAGACAAGGCTTGAATATATTTCACATATATTAAAAATGTGGTTGGTGGAGGGGGAGGGTGTGCGATAGACTAACCTCCACGTGTATACTCAAACGGAAAGGAAGTCTATAAACCGGCAGTTGACTTCTCACTTCAGACTATCATCACCCCACTGTATGTCATATTCGACTACTTCCACAGTACTCGCCTCACCTCTTTCCACCTTCATGTCTGTCTCTTTTATATCTTCGATACACTCTTCTGTTCCCACCTCAACTTTTTGTGACTTTGATGTTCCTCCTCCTCTCCGTGAAGTCCGAAGTCTGCTAAAGGGCTAATGGTAGCTATCAAAACGCATGCCATTTGAAATAATTAAATAACTAAAATAATAATCTAGAAATTGTGTATTTCATTGTTATGTAAATATCTTTCAAATCTGCTAATTTTTGCTAATTGGCAACAGGTTATTCACTTAAAAGACAAAATGCTTGTAATTTTCGTTAATTTCAATAAATATATGGAAGTAAAATTGGCTGAAAGTTAATAAAATACTATTTTATCTTCTCTTCAGATGTGAAATGAAATAACATAAATGGTTCGTTCTAAAAACAAAATTTATCTTGCAATGGAATATTGTTTATTTGAACAGTGCGGTGAATTTGCAATATTTCTGATCGCAGCAATTAAAGCCTCAAAGTAAAACTAATTGTTCACTTAGTTAATGAACGTCATTTAGTAATTTTAAACAAATTTCTAACTTTATCAATTAAATCATTAATACTTAATTTGTGAAAAATTTGCAAAGTCTAACCATTTCACTGAAACATTCGTTCGTTAATCAATTATATTTATTTATTTATATCAAATGGCAGGCTTTATGGTAGTTTTCATTAGCCCTTTAGTTGACTTCAGGCTTTACAGAGGGGAAGGAACACCAAAGTGAGAAAAGTCGAGATGGAGGGGGAATAGAAGAGTGTTTCAAAGATGTTAAAGAGGCAGGCACAAAGGTCGAAAAAAGGTGAGGTGATTACTGTGAAAGTTATCAAATATGACATACAGTGGGGTCATGGTAGTTTGAAGTCAGAAGTTAACTGCCGGTTTATAGACTATTTAGCCGTATGAGTATACGTTGCCCAGGGTGCACCACGTGAAGGTAAGTCTCTCGCACACCCCTTATTCCAGCTTGTATAATTCAATAAATAAACTAAATATTATTATAACATGATGTGAAGCTTGAACTTTTGAGCTATGAAAATTTGTCCATATATATTCTTAACATCTCATTTATTAATAAATGGTTTACAGAAAGCTATATAAATCCCGTTTAAAGTTACATCAGAAATGTGAGCACATTCGAAATCAATTTGCTTTAAAAATTTGCGTGGGCGTTTGACGAATCATGTTGCTTTATTTTACTAGAATCAATAAAATTGGTTTTGTGGGCAGATAATGCATTGTGGAGAAATTAAATCAATGAAATTTCAAATTTACAAATATGCACTTGTTGAAAAAAGGCTCATTGTATGTTATAACTTTCAATTTGAAGTGGTTTTGAAAGAGAAGAAAACTTTAAAAGTTAATGGAATAAAATGAAAATCTTCCAATTAATAATTTTTTTCGCTTATCTCATCTCTTTGATACTTTCCCAAGTTGTTCATTATTTACTGGATTAAATAATTTCGTGATTAGTTTAGTTCAAACTGCGTCAAGTTTGATTAGAGTCGTGGAAAATGAAATGGAGTTGGGATATGAATGACATTGGGCTTGGCACCTGATTAGAACACTAAACATTTGAAATGTTAATGAATGACAGATAAGCACAATGAAGGATAACAGTAGTAACAATGTGAAAGCAAGCAAATCACGAGAGTAGGCGGGAATACAAAGACTAAAGGTGCCCCGAAAAAAGAAGCAAAATCGTTGCCTTATGGACTTGAATTAATAAGTATTGACTTGTAGCGACTTGCAATAATAATAAGTTTTTTACTCTATGACAATGTCCCCAGTTTGATATGATTCTCAAAACTATAGAGAAAATGAGATGAGAATGAGTTTTAGGTGTGTGTTTGTGTGTGCGTGTGTGATGACAGAGAGCTTAGTCATTATATACACTTTCGGGTATGGTAACAACGTAATGACCTTGGTTATTGATTGGCCAAGAGGTCACTGAACTCGTGATCCTAGTTGGCTCCTCTCGTGATTGATATGATTGGACGCGCTTGATCCAAACAGACTCCATAAATTATCCGAACCTACCAAGAAAACAATTTATAATTAATATCTGTGCATTATTTTTTGTTGCTTCATAAGCTCTAAGCCAGAGCAGACATTTATTGGCATGTCTGATTTATATACTGGCAAACCACTTCACTCAATCACTGCGCAATTATCTGCTACAAAGATGTTTACGTAGTTCACTATAGCCCTGTAGACTAATGGTTTTGAGTAGATTTAAGTGAATTTTATGCTTAAGTGATCTTTGAAAGAAAAAAGCCACTTATTTAAAAACTATTTTATCAAAAATATGACAATAAATATCCATTTAAATGATAAATGGCTTTAAATTGTTTATTCTCAGTATTTATAACCGGGGGCAATCAAATTAAGTGAATTTTATTTGTTTTAATTTCAACGAATGATTATAAATTTTTATTAAGTGTTTGAATTGGAATCACGACCGGAAGAAACCGTATTCGCTTGTTTCAAGAAGTACAATAGTCTTTATAAAACTGCAACTAACCGCTTAAAATTTAAAAAAAACTCCCACACCATTGAACTACTTTATTGAAAGCACATTTCGCAAATTTGCAAATGAAAATGCAGTTAAAGTCCCCTCAATGTATGAATGGTAGGTTTTGTTTCAAATTTTATTTTCCTATGAAAATAGAACCAAAAAAACAATTAATTGGTGAACAGTCTATTTTGTCCAACGTCAAATTGAAAATGTTATAAGTTAAACCGTCAAAAAAAATCGCAAATTCAAAGGTGGACTTTGCAAAGTTTCCTTAGGCGACTATCCTTCTTTCCACGTGCCTCTCCATAAAATTTAAAATAAATAAATTAAATAAAGGAACACATATCCTTTTGATTAGAACTGGAAGCGAATTTCCCACTATCTGATGCATTTTGAATAAGCATGAATATACTGGCCTAAGGTAAATTCAATAAATGATTGATGACCATTAACTTCAAGTTATACTTTTTCATTGAAATGCTGTGGTTTTTTAGGATTAATTGTAGTGGAAGCCTCGGAAATGGACAACTCCGTGGTATTGTGGGGTGCTGGAATTCGTGAACTAATTTGAGGACAAATTTGGCTATGACTGGTACCTTCCAAGACGTTGGTAGCACATTAAGTGTTAGTTTACCCGAGAAGTGGTATTAATTAGGTAGAATAAAATTAAAATGAGAAAATTCATAGCATTCTCAATTCTCACTTTTATAAGTAGTTTGGATGTAATGGATATTGACGATGATATCACTATTATTTTAATTGATAAAACAAAAGGTAGCTCTAACCACCCCAGTCCAATAACTCATTTGAATAGCAAGAAAATGTGAATGGAGGTATCTGGTTCGATGATTATGGAAAAAGTTGGGTTTATTACCAAAATTAGCGCTTGATGAAAACATTAATTGTCCCCAACGGTATAGATAAAATTATTTTATTCAATAGCTGCATGAAAGTGACAGTTTCATATTATTGATTAATTATTTAACAACTTCGTTATTTAAGGCATCACTCTGAATTGATTGCATTTTTCCAATCACAATCTAAAAGTTAAACAATAAAAATGTAGGCTCAAGGAACAAAGTATATGCATTCCAGAAAGATGCTACTTGATGTTGACTTTGGATAACTACCTCTGACAGTGGGGTGTGCGATAGACTTACCTCCACGTGGTGCACCCTGGTCAACGTATACTCATACGGCAAAAAGTCTATTGACAGGCAGTTGACTTCTAACTTCAAACTGCCATAACCTCACTCTATGTCACATTCTACCACTTCAACAGTACTTACCTCACCTTTTTTCTGCCTTTGTGCCTGTCTGCCTGTCTCTGTCACATCTGTGGATCATTATTCTTTCCCCCCTCTCGAATTTTTGTCACTTTGATGTTCCTCCTCCTCTCTGTGATGCTCGAAGTCAGCTAAAGGGCTAATGATAACTATCAAAACGCCTGCCATTTGAAATAAATATACCTCTGGCAGAAGCGCTGCTTTTCCTATTGCCTCCGCAAGGTTTTATACTGAGTAGGTGCATAGGATGAAGATAAATTACCCCCCACATAAAAGTCCTCTTTACGAAGATGCTTAATGGCAAATTTTTGAATGTTCAATTAATCGCTCACGAAATAGTAAACCAAGACAGAAAAGCGAGATCAATGATTTCCTTAAGATCATTTAAATTTTAGGTTCAAACGAACCCCTACATCAAAATAACGTACTTTTTAATGAAAATTATAATAATCAGCTAAAAGTATGGAAGGAATTTCTTCATTTATAATGCCCACAGACATGCCATAACTTCTCTCCCAAAGGACACTTAGAATTGAATTGATTTACGTTCTCTGAATAAGTCTAGACAATTTCGCTGTTATTATTTTTGCAATATTTTGCCTCGATACGAAAAATATGGCAGCATGCTTCCATAGTGGGAAAATATTACTAATTAAAATTGAAATTAAAATTTGCATTCTTTTATAATTGAAGTCTAAGTCTTGTGCAACTTTTTATAACTTAATTAATTCAAAGAATACAAGTGGAGTTTTTAAAAAATTTAATCGCCTTATTTATCCTCCTGAAAGTAAATATTTATTTTTGCTTATTCAGAATTGTGATTAAAATTGGGAGGAAATAATCTGCCTTCGACGCTAAAAATTAAAACCACCGTGAGGGTAACTTCCTGCTCGACTTTCAACTGATTTCGCAAACATACAACAGTTTCGGTTTCAAGGTTTTCAATTTTTTTTCGTCTGTCGAAGAGTAGATGTCAAACAGATGGTTGCCTTTTTTGATTATTATGGTTATTATTTTTCTTTAGGAATTGAAAAAAACATTGCTGATTTATTATATTTAACTTTAATAGCCAAATCTAATACTACAATTTAAGCTATTTTAAATTATCAACGCTGAGTTTAAATTGTGACGAAGAAACTAAGAGCAGATTTAAAATTATAACTGTAGCTTAATTATTTAAATTTCGCCATTTTATGCTTTGGAATCAATGGATGGTAGTGGAGGGAGATTGTTCAATGATGAATGAGAGGAGTGGATCCAAACTTTTGAAGAGAGTCTCACGGAAATCAATATTGGAATTCGGGTCGTTTTAATTTTAAGATCCGTCTTCTAATCCCCACCCCCTCCCATCTCCAAACTTCAGTAAATGGTTGTGCGCGATGTGCATCGATTTTTGATTGGCATTATTTACTCAAGACGAGTGAGTCTCTCTTTGCTTCAATTCGCTGTTTCCCCCCAAATAGTGGGGGAGGTGAAATGGTCTGGAATGATGTTCAGTAGACTTCAGTCTTAACATAACGAATACGAAGTTGAAAAACTTTTCGACTCGCAAAGATTCCAAATCAATAGTCATTTATGATGTTTCAATTTAACTTTACAGAAATCTATCAAACACAATAAATCTGTTCTTTTACAAAAAACAGATCTATTTATGAAATTAATTTTCTTTCCTTTTATTAATATATTTTTATTACGGTAGATTTTATTTAAAACAGAAAACTTTGAAGGATTTCTTCTGACGAGAGAGTATGATTTGTGAATTTGCAAAATTTTGATATTTAGAAAAATTAATTCGTCAATATGTAATTCAATAAAAAAGAAGTGAACTACTTATTTTGAAAAAAAAGAATAAATTTATGCTGATTTAAAATAAACACAAAAGTAGATCAAATTTAAATTGAATATTACGGATAAAATTTCAGTTGGACCGGTTTACGTTCCATGACACATCAATTCAAGTATATCATTCCCCCCTACCTCTCAAACAAGAAAATTTTAAGCATTTGACAATGAAATTTTTTTGGCACTTGATAATAGCAGATCCAAATAAAAGATGATGAGACAACCGTGAACACGTGTGTGTGTTGGACAGTAATGCCTAATATAGAGAATAAAACAAGTGACAAAGAAGTGGGTGTAAGAAGAAGAAGAATATCAGCGAAGTATGACGATTGAGTGCGATGAATCAATAGACGAATTTTGAACAGTCGCATCGTAAAAATGTGAAAATCCGTGCAAGCTAAGAGCCAAATCACCAAGGGGCTAAAGATTTGGGTTAAAATTAGTTTAGGTTAAAGTTTTCTTATCACTGACTTCAAAAATAGAGGGAATAAACATTTACTACGACCATTAACACAATTATCGATGCCAATATTTTTTGTTTAAGTGCAAAATTTAATTCGACTTCTAACCAAATGGTTACAGTGGCGTTATAAATCAAATTATAATCAATAGCATAAAATTTTAAGGGGTAAATTATCTACAGCTGAGTGCGTTTTTATTGTCTTATAAAACTGTGGTCAATTGAAGTAAATCCATTTCCTATTAAATAAACATTTTCTGCATCGCCTGCCTAAGGCAATAGCATCTTCTTGATTCTTGTGAAGAAAGAAACTCAAAATTATTTTAATTATTAATTACAGAATGATTAATTAATTATTACATAAATACTATTTACCCTAAACCGTCTCAATAAAAGTTAACTCCAATATCATGCCGGAGAAGTTTTACATTTTCTTGTTAATAAGTTCTAAATGTACCTATTGTACTTGTTTTAACCAATAAAAGTTAACCCCATTTTGCTAACCTTTTTAGGAAACCCGTGAATTTTACCTTTTAAGCTTCCACTAGAAGTGAGACCTATGGAATAGGGTGGAGTAGGTTAAATCAAATTTGTATGGATGATCTCCGAATATACAAGAAGCAGATTCTTTTAAAAGCACGGATCTCAAATTGTAATACGACTCACCTCCACGTGGTGCACCCCGGGCAACGTATGCTCATATGGTAATAATGTCTATTAACCGGCAATTGACTTCTGACTTCAAACTACTCTGACCTCACTGTATGTCATGTTTCACTACTTCTGCAATACTCATCTTACCTTTTCTCGACCTTTGTGTCTGCCTATCTCTTTTACATCTGTGAATCGCTCTTCTGTTCCTGTCCCCCTCTCGATTTTTTTTCACTTTGATGTTCCTCCTCTCTATGAAGCCCCGAAGTCAGCTCAAGGGCTAATGATAACTCTCAAAACGCCTGCCATTTGAAATAAATAAATAAATTATAATACAACAAATATGAATATTTCGCACCTTTTGTTGTTAAATTTTAACTTATAATATGCATCTGCTCAAATTCAGAAGTAAATATATTTATTTGTTTTTTTTCAGTTACTTCTGTATGATTAGTAACTGCAACGGCCACAAATACATTTTTTAGTTATAACCTTGATAGTGAGCAGTTTAGAATTCCTAGGCTAATATTTAAATCACCATTTTTAAAATTGTGACAATTTCAAATGACCTTGAAATATAATTGTTTTGTAATTATAGGCAGTGTTTGCGTGTAAAATCATAAAAGGCCCGTACTTTGAAAATTGAAGCAGTCAAACTGCTGGTTCATCATTAAAAGAGGTAGCATGTCCGTCAAGGGTGCTTTAGCCTTTTATTCAAACTTACCTATATATATCCATAAAATAGACCCCAATTTAATCAGATTTTCAATCGCATAA
Organism: Rodentolepis nana; assembly: GCA_900617975.1. Classification (NCBI taxonomy): domain Eukaryota; kingdom Metazoa; phylum Platyhelminthes; class Cestoda; order Cyclophyllidea; family Hymenolepididae; genus Rodentolepis; species Rodentolepis nana. Next base: position 8,344 of record UZAE01000657.1, on the reverse strand, counting down.
TCGGACATTGAGTTCAAAGGGGAATTCTGGATTAAAGATCTCAACGCGTGACATGGATGAAGACTTCTCGTGAATTACTTCATCTCTTGTCTAAATATAAGTTTATATAAATACTCATTACTGATTCTTTACGTCTGTATATGAATGCAGGTTTCGCAGTCAATGCTGTTTTCTCTAAATTATTTCTCAGCCTAAACTTGAGAAATGTTGTAGAATTACCTCCACATGCTGCACTTTTACGGCAATTGATTTCAAAGTATTATGATCAACCTGAAAAAATTCCAATAAGAGAAATCGCTCATGTCAGGGCAAATTACAACTTCTACAGATCCTTCAGTGGAATGAGGAGGAATGTCACAAGGCAAGAAGATCAAAATCCGGAAATTCTGCATATTCATGATGTAGACAAATTCACAATCATAGAAGTAAACCTTACAGATGACAAACTCAAATGCTACTAATTCCCAGGTTACACTTTATACCTTCTACCTAAAAGACCTGTAAGTTGCAAGTAGAATTCTCACTCGTATCTACCCAATGGACAGTTGCCATAGCAATACCAGTACTAAAAATTCGCAAAGATCCTAGCAGCTCCCTCACAAGCGTGCTGGCTAAACTTATGGAAAGAATAATTAACAGGAGTCTGACCTTGTTCCTTAAATCCAGTAATATTATTAGTAACGAACAAGCAGGTTTTTGCCACAAAGTTCAACAAACCAACAAGTAGCCACTCTCTTTCAACATACCAAGGATGACCTTGATGCAAAAATATTCTTACTGCTGTATTCTTCAATTCCATCGCTGGTAGCATATGGTAGTTGACTTCGGAAGGAACATCGATATTACAACAATTCGAATGGAAGTGGGGAGAAACATAGGGATTCAAGATGTAAAAGGAGCACAAACACAAAGAGTATAATGAAAGTGATCGAATATTACATATAGTGAAGTCATGGTAGTTTGAAGTCAGAAGTCAACTTTTTTTGCTGTATGAGTAAGAGTGTACTACGTGGAAATAAGTCTATCGCACACCCCCAATTTGCATCAAAGTGAAAAAAGTTGAGAGGGGGGAACAGAAGAGTGTTACAAAGATGTTAAATAGACAAACACAAAGGTAGAGAACAAGGTAAAATGAGTACTGCGGAAGCGGTCTAATATGACATACAGTCGGGTCATGGTAGTTTGAAGTCAACTACTATTCTGCCGTATGAGTATACGTTACCCAGGGTGCACCTCGTAGAGGTAAGTCTTTCTCAAACACCATACAAACGAATATAATCAATAATCATTGGTATTCACAAGTTGGTACTTAACGCGCTGCATTCCTAGACAAATTTGTACGAAATGGAAAGAACCAAATATTTAAAGAATTCTTTTAAAAGGCTCTGCGAATCGAGCTATTTCAACTGCTATTTCACCTAATAGTGATAATAAAATTCCCCCCTTATATTAAAACGATTTTTTACTAAGAGCCGTACCTTCAGTAATTTGCAAGATAATGGCGCTTGTGATAATTTTTTCTTTTTTGTGAGATAAAAGAAGCTTTCAAGGGGACTTTGTTTAACACCTACTTTTATTGCCAATAAAACTTTCATGAGAGGAAGCAATATGACTAAAATGTTATGACTGGATTATTGCCTTTTTCGCAGGTTTCTGTAATTACTTTTGCTTTTTTATTAATATTTTATCTTTTCCTCTTCTCTGTCCTTCTTTCCATATTTTATGGTGGATTGCTGCACAAATAAGCCATGAGCCATTATCAGTAATCTCTAAGATTAATGAGTTGCCTAGTTTGAAACGGTTACCAAGATTAGCAAGGTTACCACAACTTTGTGTAGGGAACGGACGTATGAATGATACTGTGCATTGTATCGCAGTGTGTTTGCGGTCTTATCGACTAAAGAGAGCTTGGTAATTAAGTACATTTATGAGTGTGGCAATCACAAAATGACATTGATTAATCGATTGCCATGATTGTAAATGAGGCGTGTTTCATGACATTTGAACGTGCATGTGCCTCTTTACTTCAGCTATTCTGTTATTGGGTTCTCCAAAATTCTATAATCATTGATTTGATTATTTCATTTCCGAATATTCAAATCTACATAGATTCTTTGCAATTCACAAAGCTATAAGACCTGATTGACGTATTTTGAACAGTATTCAATCCTAATGATATTTCATTAACAGAAGCTTAGTTAGAAACCCTTAAATCTGTGAATATAATAATAATAATTTCGAAATTAAGTCGACACCGTAATAGCAAGCTTTCGAAAGTTTGTTTAATTTTAAGGCTTCAAAAAAGGAAGTGGCCATGGTATGCACATTTTTCAATACATAATTTCTTCTTAACAGTTTCACAATTTTGGAAAATAAAAAAAATAAACAATCAATAAGATTAGATTCTTGTTGTTGAGTAAATTCAAATACATATAGCAAATTAAAATATAACTTTTCATTTCAATTGAATCTCGTTTAAATTTAAAAAAATATTTTTTAAAATGCTGTTGATTTATATTTAAGGGGTTTTTAAAGATACTAAGAAGAAGATATTGGTCTTACTAGGGTTATCAGTCTAGAAATCGATATATTTTTCATAATGTTCAAAATCATTTTAAATTTTAACTTGTTTACTCAAACATTATCAAGCAAAGTGATTTAATTTTGACAAATAGCATAATTATTTCTTGTCTCATTCAACGATGATTTTGGAAAACAAATTTTACCTTTCTTTGGGTGAATAGTATTTTTCATTTTACGTTTTTTTCTGCTCTCAATTGAATCCGGTCTGGGATGAGTTAAAATGTCCACTTAGTGGTTAATTAAATAAAATGTAATTAGTACATAGCTTGTAGTGAAAAACACAGGATTAATTAATTAAAAAACAGTTTTTGGCAAAGATACGTGTATGCTTGCAAATCAAAGTCGTTAGATTGGTATTTGAGCTTACTTTTCACCATTAAACGCTAGTTCGATTACAAACAAACTCGTAGTCAATTTCAAAAGTTCAAATTGATAAAATTTTGTTGGTTTTTATTATTAATAACTCAGTAGCTATCGCATTAAACATTTGAATTTAAATTCAAATGTTGTCATAATCATTCAAAATAAGAAAAAAGAATGTTTTTTTTCAGATTTCAATTGAAATAATTTGTATAATTCTACTAAGGAGAGCATAAGGAAAGGTCTATTTTATTTCCATTTCTGCACTCAAATTTCACCATTTCTAGTGATTTTTCATTTAAATGTACTTCATATAGCCGGGTTAAGAGAGCAGAAATGCGGTTAAAATATTTTTTTCACCATTTTAAGCATTTTCCTCAATCTGCAATTACGAATCTGTTTCTATTGAATTTGCAGTTTTCGTTCAATTAATCAAATATTTGAATTTATGTAAAATTTTTTAATTTTCTGAGCAGAATATGGAAGAGTTTAATTAAATATCATTCTAATAAATAAGAACAATTATAGCTATATGAAATTGAATTAAAAATGAATTAAATGTCAAATTTTTAAAGTTTATCCAGAAATCAAATGCCTTTTAAACATACGAATTAATTGATGGCTTTGAACTTAAAATTCCTTATTTTCAAAATTATTTTGTTTCACTGTAAATCGTCATTGAAAATGATCAAAATTTTAAGTCGCAAATAAATAGGGATCCAAAAATTTTTAATTTTGGAAATCACGAATTTGGTTTATTTAGCAAATAAATGTTATTTCTTTGCTGGAGTGTGTACAAGAGATCATTTTGAAACATGCTGCCATTCTTAAATCGATAAAATAAATTCAATATCAAAACCCAACTCTTGGCATAAAATTTATATAACCTAATATTTTTACAATTTTAAAATCATAATTTTGCACAAAATACAATCAGGTTATTGCAAATTCAGTTCGGCCAGACATTAATGTGAACTTGTTAATTGAAATGAATAAACGCAAAAACTATTCAAATAGTCAAAATTAAATAGTTATAATCTATGATATTTTTACTGATTGGGGCTCGCGATAGACTTACATCCACGTATACTCATACGGCAAAGAAGTCTATAAACCAGCAGTTGACTTCTCACTTCAAATTACCATGACCCGAATGTATGTCAAATTCGAACACTTCAACAATACTCGTCTTGCCTTTTCTCTGCATTTGTGTCCATCTGTCTTGTTGCATCTGTGGATCACTCTTCTTTCCCCTTACTCGAATTTTTCACACTTAGATGTTCCTCCCCTCTGTGAATCCGAAGTCTGCTAATAGGCTAATGATAAGAATCAAACGCCCGCCATTTGAAATAAATAAATAAATATTTATACTTCATGATAAATAAGAATAAACTAAATTATCTTTGTTATGAAAATTTTTGTTGCCAGTTCATTCATATTATTGACACCCACCGTTCATTTTTACTTTGATGAGTATATAGCCACACGGGGTTATAAAATTAGGACATTATGTCAAGGAAAATGTTACAAACAGTTTTGTTTCACATAGAGCAGAGTTCTTTTTTGATGTATTTTGGACGTTTTAGAACAAATAAAGTGGAAATCATTAAGGTTTGCTGGATGACTAGTTGAAGTTTTGGAACGTGGTGTGCAAAAAAATGGGCTCACAATCTGATTCCTAAAAAAATCGCTCAATAAACTTCATTATTAAAATAAATTGAGTTACCGAGAGGAGGTTAAGTAAACAATAACATTTTACTAAAATTATTTAATTAGTGTCATTCACATTTTTTGAATGTAAGCACCAATTTGTTACTTAAATTCAAAATTGTTCTGTCAAGTAATAACAATAATAATAATTTTTATCTAGCTATTAATTTTTTGCTATTTATTTAATTATTGTGTTTTAAGTATAATTTGTTTTTAATGTTAGATTAATAAAATTCAAAAAAAACAAAACAGTCATTTATTTTACAATTACGCTGCCGAAGCAGAAAATCAATCATTATTTCTGCAAAAATATTTACGCCATAAAACTTATAGTCACGATAAATCAAATCAACTCGTATTTTGCTAGACCTTACGGATTATTAAATGTCTAGACTAATCTGACTTAGTTTACTCCGAAAGGAATTAGCCTCAATTACGTCATTTAAAATGTGTAAATGTTAATAAAACCATTTGCTATTTTCTTATATCGGTTTTTATTAAGTATAGCAAAGATCTAAAATTTGCTAATATTTCCTTGTGTTTTTTGATTGAAAAGTTGAGGACCTTTTACTGTAGTAGTTCGCAAGAATGTTTCATTCTCATTAATTTCGAAATTCGTTTTATGAAGTTCCGCTCAATGCAGGAAATGCGTTCGAGGATTGATTAGATGGCCTGAGAGCAAATGGTTAGCTTAATTTAAGAGTATTGCATTGTAACAGAGACACACAATGTGATTCATGTATAAAATATAGTGAAAGGCTGCCTATAACTAGTAAAGCACTGATAAATGTAAGTAAACATAAGGTTTTGTTGTTCAATTTATGAAAATAATTTACGCCAATGATTATCAGAAGCGTCACGAAACTCTATTCCAATAATTATTTTGGGCTACTAAAGAAGATTTTTGCAAAATAAATCAGTCATAAACCAGTCAATTTATTTTCATTAAATTCCTAAAACATTTTTATGGAAAAATTTATGGAAAAAATTATAATAATTTATACCAATAGAACTGGTTTATTAAACTTCCTATGAACTTCGTTGGCACTTATCATATCTCATGTCTACCAGCAAGGTTGGGGCAAAATGTATTTCCATTTTTAAAAAAGGTTAATTTTAATTATAAATTTTTCATGACCGGAATTCAATAACTGATTTTATCACTAATGCAATTCAATGAGACTAGACTAAACTAATTAAATGTAAAAATGCCAACAATTCTTTTTGAACACACTTTGTATTTTGTATTTTCGGAATTAAAATTCCGAAGTTTAAAACAAGACTAATTCTTTTTTTGTTCATTATAGTTCATTAATAGATGCCAGTAAAGTTTAAGGACTTATAAGAAACCAAATGGAGGATATAAAACAAAACACATTTTCCAATTTGGGTTCATGCAAACAATGTTAGCCATAAATAACATTATATCTATCACTTTAAATTTGTAGTTGGTTTCGTTAATGATAATAAATTTAAAAACAACAGTAGCTTTCAATTTCATATAAATTATTTGTACCATAATAAATGGTGATTTATCTTTTCTGTAAATTACTTGGCGGTTTATTTAATTATGCATAATTTGCCTTTCTTCAGGTAACATTCTAATTAAGGAGGAAATTCGCTGTTGGAAGAGTAAGAATAATTGTATAAATTGGAAATCTGTTATTGTACGCTACAAATGAAACGAAATTAATAATTAGTAGAAAGAAAAGTAAATCCAGCTTTAAAATTAAATAGGTTTAATTAATTAGAACTCACTATCAAAATAATCATAGATGGGTTAGATATTAAATTTCGTTTAATAGGTTTTTTCCTTTTAATTTATATTATACCATAATATAAGGTCTTGCTTGTTTGAATTTTGAAAAGTCTTTCGTTAGGAGTTGAAGTAATGTAAATCAAAATAATTTGTCATTAAAGTACTCAACCGCAAAATTCGACAAGCCTTTTATTATGAATTGAATTATAATACACAAAATTGGAATTTTACCATCAAATTAGTAGAAAACATTGATTTATGTCAGTATTTCATTTGAGCCAATATTTTAATTCTCTTTAACTAATTGAAGGACTGTGAGCTTATTTAAACGTTTCTGTTAAGAAGAACCTGTGTTCCCGAACTTTAAGCAACTTATATTGAAATTTCCGTAGTAAGAGTTATTATTTAACTTTCATTTATCAAATTATGTTGACGTCAAACAAAATATATCTTTAAAAAAATTTTTAGCAGTACATCTTATAAGTGATAGTTAAGTTCCCACTTTTTAAATTAAAAATATATATAAAGGAAAAATTTTATTTGCCCGAAATTAGTTTTTTGAAATACCAATAGGGATACCATGGTTTTCCAAAATTCTCCCCCCTTTCCTGATAAGCGCTTACTGGCACTTAATCGCGTAATTGGTTTCAAAAAAGAGTTTCTTGAAATGGTAATTTCCACTTAATCGACCCGGACGGATTTTCGAAACCCCAATGCAAAAATATTTGCGGTATTTTAGATATATTAAGTTTATTAAGGCCCAAAATTTTTAATTTAAAACTCGATTTATGGGGATGCAAATTATTGTACAATTAAGTAAAAGAATTACTTGCTGATGTAATTGCTGCTGGTGTTGAAGATGTAGTTCGTGAGTATATCAGACTAAGGTGAGCAAACATTTCATTTAATTCTTTTTATTTCCCTGAAATCACAATAATAAGTAAGGATAATTTTAAATATACCGCAGAGATAATAAGACAGATTATAATTTTAATGAAGAAAAGTTTCTTTATTTTGTTGGGTGCTATTATCGGTAAAAAAATATAGTTTTAGTAATGCTACCTTTAGCTGGCTTGCATTCTAGTCTTATCTCATTTATATGCAAATATTAATATAATTACTATATTTTATCAGTGAGATTTAATCGGTTAATTGATATATTGCCAATTCTCAATTTAATGCTGAATTTTTAATTGAAATAAATCGTTCAATGAAACGTCCCTTCATTTTATTGCTCTTGAAATATCATGAAATTAAATATTTTATCCTTTTGAGCTCACTCGTGTATTATATTTAAATATATTTATTTATATCAAATGGCAGGCGTTTTGATAGTTATCACTAGCCCTTTAGTTGACTTCAGGCTTCACAGATGGGAAGGAACATCAAAGTGCAAAAGGTCGAGATGAGGGGGGGAGGACAGAAGAGTGTTTCAAAGATGTAAAAGAGACAGACACAAAGTTGGAAAAAAGGTGAGGTGAGTACGGTTGAAGTAGTAGAATTTGACATACAGTGGGGTGATGGTAGTGTGGAGTCTGAAGTCAACTGCCAGTAAATAGTATACGTTGCCCAGGGTGCACCACGTGGAGATAAGTCTATCGCACACCCCTTATATTTAGATATAATTTTTAATAATTTACCGTATTTGAGAGAATCCTAATTGCATTCACTTTTCGAGATGTGTCGTTCTAGGACCTACCATTAATGAAATAAGATGCTTAATAAATCATATACTATGTTCTTAAACTTTATTTTACGAACAAAATTTTATTTGCTTATTTTTTTAAGTCAAGAAAAAGAGCAGTTTAAAAACATTTATTGAATGACATTTTTTCTATAATTTTGGCCTGGAATAACTATAAAGTTGCATATGTTGCCAAAATGAAACAGTGCTTGTTAAAGGTATTACTAAAACAATAAATCAAAATAATT
>UZAE01000656.1:0-20012 GCA_900617975.1 Rodentolepis nana | reverse complement strand
CCCCCCCCACTCTCGACCTTTTTCACTTTGATGTTCCTTCCCATCTGTGAAGTCTGAAGTCAACTAAAGGGCTAATGATAACTATCAAAACGCCTGCCATTTGATATAAATAAAATAAATTCAACTTAAATTCTATTATTTCAAGCTCTTGAAATAATAGATAAATAATAAATAAATTTTCTTTCCCTTTCATTTTGTCTGCAGGTTTTCGGGGCAAAGTTTTTTGCCGTTTTCGTTGAAATTAAATTAGTTCTTCGCATATTATGGTTCTGATAAAATTTAGTCACAGAATTTGAATCCTCCCTGTAGTGTAGATCTTCTAGATACTAAGCTTTCAAACTTAAATTTCAATAAGTAGTGTGTTAACTGAAATTTCTCCTATCCCATTTCGTCATTCACGTAATTAAATGACGAAACAGCGTCGACATTCACTTTTGCAATCGCACTATAGATATCATGTGGTGAAGAAAGCTTATCCACTTATTGAGCTCAAGACCTCGATATCAAAAGAACAGATATGCACTTTATAAATTTATTTTGAAATATTCAGATTAGGACTGTAGCGGATTGCTACTTTATTAAAGTCTGACTGACTCAGAAATCTCTATGGCAGATCTTCCTACATCTACCTAGACTCCCAGAACCAGCTAAGTTATAGCCCAGCTATCAAGGAAACAGACGTGTAGCACGGAGCACGTTTATTCAGTACGGATATTGCGGATAAAGTGTGCACGCATGGAGCTACTCATGATCAGGATGGGGGATTAGGTTAAACAGAGGTTAATGATTGGTCACTGTTTGTACGGTCGCTGCACACAGAATTGTACGACCGCACCTCCCAATCCTGGAGAGCATTCGATGACGCACAGAGCGAAAGCGTGTCCTACAAGGACTACTGCTTTTAGTGCGTTTTTGCCGATTCTTTTTTTCTATTTTGTTGTAAGTTATCATCTTATTCATTAATTAAATTCTGAATGGAATTAACAGAAATAGTGCAATGGAAGAATTGACAACAACAAAATTTGCGCGAGAATGGGATAAATAATAGCAGAGTTTGAAGATATGGAATAGCTTATCGGCTAGACAATTGTTTCAAAAATTCTCAATCACTGCTTCAAGTTGAGAGCGTCTCGAGAGTGAAAAGCATCTCAAAATATCAATAATAGTGTAGTTTCAAGTCCAACTTCCACCTCAACTGCCAGCTCTTGTTGATCCTTGTTCTCCTACAGGTTTATCTTTGGTGCTTAGGGCCTAAGAGAGGATACAATTTCATCGCCAGTGCTTGAAGCAAAATAGGGTATTCCATTTCACTTGTCATGCCATTGTATATTACGTTTTAATAGTTTAAATATTCTATCAAAAATTAGATTGACTTATATAATCATGTTCAGAAAATATGTTCGATAAGATTTTGGGTCTATCTTGTTTACTAAGCCACAATTTAGTTAAGCGTGGGGATTTGATGTTAATTAATTTAAATTACGATGCTGGCTGCAAACATATCCGTTTTTTACTATAAAGGTAGAGCGCTCAATATTGATTTACTGTGGCTGTTACTAATATCTAAGGTGTTGAATGAAAGAATGTTAGACCCTCGATATTGGGACTTTCAAATCCTCAAACTGAAATCCTCAAAAAGAAAGACGGAAATGAATAAAATAATCACATGGCGAACATATATTACGAAATAGGTATCTTTGGTGTGTTCTCAGTTGTAGATTATAGGGAATATGAGAAATGAAAAGTTTTTAGGAAATTCTTATGTCTTCAAAGGATTCTTTGCTCCATAGATTGAAACAAATTATAAAATGGACCGCGCTTTCACTTCTTCAAAGACAATTTGAAATGATCTTATAGGGAATTTGAATTCAAGCATTTTAATCGTCAACCTTTATATGACACCATTTGACTATTTATATAAAGTCTGCATTATAAAGAAAGCTCGAGTGTATAACTGTTCGCTGTTTGAAAGATTGACTAATACTTAAAATGGGTTTCTCGTTCTATACATGTCAGAAGTTAACTTTGCAATTTCAATGTAGTAGTTATTTAAACTCATTTTTATGGGGCATTGATGAATAGCACTGTCGGATTTTTTGGGGTTACATTTTCTTTTAACATATATTCTTCCGTATGTATTTTTATCATTATCTGTTATAAACGCTTAATTGATATAACCCTTGCGCGTTATCCTTCCAGAGCCCCAGTTGGTCAAAAGAAGAAAGTTTGAATATATTTGCGATTAGTGTTTAAATGGTTTATCAAACAGAGAACAGGCTCATTCAAGATCAAATAATTTTCCTCTAGTAACTTTCATGAATTGTTTCAAAGTTATGTTCCATGAAGTGCAATTATCTTAGAAGTATTTTTGCTAACAAGTTAAAATAATGTCCATATTTGAACAAGTATGTAGTGTAATAACATATTAAAAATATAGCTCTTGAAATTAAATTCGAGAACGTAATTTTTGTAATAAAGGATCTTAAGGTTAGGAACATAATTATTCAAATTTAATGCAGTTAAGGCTGAAAAATAGATAAAATCATTGGCCAACGAATCTAATACCCAATTTACATTATTTAGTTCTTCGTGGCTAACTATTTGAGGAAAAAGGAAATTTCAATTTCACTATAACGGAATATTCTAATATTTCTGTAAAACAAAGATTTATTAAAATTTTATGCTAAAATAAAACTTTATAATATGTAGTAATAAATCAACGTTGAAGAAAATATTATAAAAACAACTTAAGGTTGAAAAATAAGTCTTTGAAACGATGGCTTCATTTGTGAAGGGCGTTCGTTCATTCGTTGAGAGCTGATGCTCGGGATTTAAGACTGAATTAATTGCGCTAGTTTCTTCTGAGCAAATTATATACTTTACAGTTTAATAATCTTCAGACAGAATAGACCTTGTCATGTTTACGCCATTACAGTTATACGGTAAATCCACTGGTGGCCATTGTGGCTATTGTAAAGGCGAAGGTGATAAAAACACATGGTGTAGGTTAACTTTCCTGTACAAAAATTTCTAGACACTCATACAAATAAACTTATCGCCAGTGATTATAAAATCTTAATGGATAGTGGTTGGCGTAGGTATGTGAATATCCACTAATTACTTAAGAACTTTAGATGTGGTACTCATATATATAAGCCTGATAATCGTATAACGTGTTGTCCTGCTTATACAATCCGATGTGACGCTGAGCAATTTCGAATTTCTCGGGCTCAGAAGAGGGTTTTGCGTACTGTCAATAAATTTTTACTTACGGGCGAAAAGCCGGTAGATGCTGATAATGCAGCGGCTATCGCTTCTACAGATTGTCGTGGAGATTGTCCCGAAAACAACTTTGACTCTTCCATGAGTCGATTAAATTTCAATTCCTTGGCTTCTGGTGACTCCGAAATTTCCACTCAGCCTGTTAGTTCTATGAGAAATTCGGGAAGATCAGGCTCAGCGCGTAAGAAAAGATGGCAAGCGCTACAAGATCGGATGCAAAAGCGAGCTCAAACTCTTGGTATTCCATATGACGAAGTCTTCAGTGAATATCTTCTCCGTAGGAAGAGGCGGCTTGAAAAAAATAAACCAAAGGAACTTGAGGAATTATTAGACTCCGGTTCATCTCAAGAAGGTGCAGCTCATTTCATCGATGTAAGTTTTCTTTCCATTTTCTCATTTCAGAAATTAGATTAGATTATGCAGAAGTTCGCCGAAATCTGATGAGTTCGATAGGACTTTCCAGCAAGAATTTGATTTGTACAAGGCTTACCAAGTTAAAATTCATAAAGATGACCCGAATCGTATTACTCCACGGAGCTTCGAAGAATTTCTGGTCTCATCGCCTTTGACTGTTAGTTTTATTAGTCATGGTGTTTACTTCGCTTACTTTAATAGAGCAAACGTAATAAACAAGCCAATTCGGCTGGCGCACCTCAATTTGGATCATATCATCAGCAATATTGGCTGGATGGGAATAAATTGATCGCTGTAGGAGTTATAGATTTGGTTCCTGGTTGTCTTTCATCTGTATATCTGTTCTACGATCCCGAATATGCCTTTCTTCATCTTGGAACGTATTCCGCTCTTCGGTACGTTCCCGTTTCTCAGATTTGAATAATCTTTCCGAAGTACTTCGTTAAACTTCCAAGTCCCAAACTTAGATTAGGAAATGAGTTTAGCTTATTTTTTGATGCGGAGAGCTTGGAATTTTGACTTCTCTCAGTCGTCCCGGACACCACGGTAGAAAAGGACAAGGGAGGGACTAACTACGGGTGCGTTTGTAGCGAACTGAATTAAGACAAGCGTATGTTTGGTTTGTTAGTTTAAAGTGGAATAGTGTAGCGACTAACTTGCACGTTTCCAAAGCCCCAGATCATGTAATCGATGTTGCTAGACGAGGATTCAGTGGCCAGCAGGTTGGGGGGGGGGGGTAAGCGGGGCGGGTATTAGAATGGAAGTTTCTTACTTGAATGTCCTTGATGATACCTTCCATTTATCTAATGTTAACTTTAATGAGCTGGGAAATCCTTTGACTTTAATATTAATGTAGGTGTTTAGAGGGTAATAAAAAACAACGATGTCGACTTATCATTCTTATTATAATTTGAAATACTTTTCTAAATATTCTCTAACTCGACCATTTCATGTATCATAAATCGAAGACAAAGCGAAGCTCTAATCAATTAGCATTTATTATTTCTTCTTATGTCTTTTTTTGAAGCAATTGTGGGTGTTTGCTTTCAAGCGCGAAAGCCGGCATTTCGGGTAAAATCTGCCTTGTGTTTGGGAGTTGTTAATTGGCACAAGCTAGCTAGATTCCATACTATTTTTGAGTGCGCTTTAGTTCTATCTGAAATAAAAGCCTTGGCAATGACAACTTCCTTGTATCTCTTACTCCTCAAACATCCAATATATAATTTCTTTCCCAGGCTACTATTTGGATTGTTACCTGATGCTTTTGAAAGTCAGTAAAGTTCCCCACTTTAGGTGTGGGTTCATTCTGCAACCCCCCGATGGCTTTTACTTAAAAATCTGTGTTACTCATCATGGCAATCCCTTTTCTACCTTCAATTTAGGGCACCGAGCGTGTCATAGAGTCCCTACCCCATCTATTTACGACATACAGTCCTCTTTCTTACCAGTACTAGACGCATTTGGATTGTGACTGGAAGTTGATGAATCGTTCCATAATTCTACATTCAAAGACGCAACCTAGACGTGCAGCCCAGCTCCCCTCTCCTTTGTCACGGTCTTAGTTCTCGTTTTTTTGTATTGAAAGAGCATGCTGGAGCCTGTTAGTTAGGTTAATGCCACTTAAGCACATCCAAGCTAGTTCTTATCGATTTTCTCGGCACTTTTACGCACTTAACGCAATATCTTCTTCTTTGATGCTTTCTTTCACACAGCGAAATTGCCTTTATTCGCCATCTCCAACGCTCTTATAGTCGGAGAGTTTCGGCGTACGCTGATTTCACGCAATACTATATGGGCTACTACATTCACTCCTGTGTCAAAATGCGCTACAAGGGGGCCTTCTCTCCATCGTACTTAGTCTGCCCGGAGACAAACACTTGGGTTCCCATTGAGCGCTGTAAACGTCTCCTCGATGTTCAGAAGTATGCCCGATTTGCAGAAGACAATTCCACCACCGGTTCTTCCTCGTCTCATGATTCTACGGACTCCATTGTTATTATGCTTCCCTATTCCACTCGATGCGCTCTTATGCTCCCTTCTTCCAGTTACACTGTAGAAGGCGATAGGATTGTTACCACCTTGGGTGCTGCATCCACCATTCTCTCGAGGCATGGTCTTGAAATTGTCAAGGAATGGAGGCGTCTTGTCACTTCTACGGGCTCTATGCGTATAGATTTTCGCTAACCTTAAGAGAAATATCATATCCATATCCCAGTTGCTTTTTTCTTTTTTTAATCTGTTTTCGATAATTTACCCTGCATGCTTGTTGTTATGCGAAGTTATGCTGATAATCGGCAAATCGGTGTATTTTTTTCGCGGTGGTCAACGTACATGTCCACCCAGTTAGAAGTCACGGGGTCAATGTTCTGGGATGATTGTTAGAAAACGCTTTCCTATAATATAGTAGCTTGAAAAATCAACGCATTGGCACATATTCCGGGACATGTAAGCTTCTTTTTAGAGAAGAATTCTCTTTCTGTGGGCGTAAAATTATGCCCCTTGACTGTACCAGGATGGGAGAAGATAGGAGAGGGGGGGGGGAGTATACTTGCCGATGTTGCTATAATATCTTTATCAAATATGAATGCCAGAAAGGGCTTGGATTTAGTCTATGCCAGTGAATACTGAAATAAATTCGATGAAATATCGAAATTAGTCAGGATATAGAACTTAGCTTTCTCCGCATTTAGCAAAGCGCTGCAATCACTCGGATAACATGCTACCACTGATCCTTCTCCAACATAACAACAATTAAAGTAATTTGAACAGTAAACAGTAAGAAACAAAGTTCAAAGATCCTTTAATTATATATACAACTGGTGACTTTGGACTTGAAGGTGTTTTAGTTTACCGATAGACAAATCAATGAAGTTAAGTAGTAATGAGTGGCTTCGAATACGCCACTGAATATAAAATAACAATGAACTTCAAATAAAATTTTCCTTTTTCCTATGGAGATCCCCTCACCTAAGCGGATAATTCCTTTTAGTAGACAAAAACAAGATATTAGAGCATAAAAGTGACGTCAGGTTAGCAACGTCACATATCTTACTTTGGCGCCAATGATGCTATGACAGTCACGGGTTATTCTCACAAACGAAACAATAAAGATTTCAAAAAGTCAGAATTTAATAAAAATCAGCCTGGACAATGGTTACCACATTATATATCGATAATGACGAAGACCTCATGCATGTCGTCCTTGTTGTGGATTTGCATGTTGGAGTAGGTTATGGCTTTAACCTCTGTACCCTGTGGATGTTTGTTCAAATCGAAAGGTTCTCCATAGCTAGAAAAAATAAATAAATAGAAGACTAAACATACCCAACAGACTTAATTCGAAAGTTATTTGCATCGAAATCAGTTATTTTAATTATCTAAAATGTGGTTTGGTCATTAAAAAAACAAAGTTTTACCCTGGGGAAAAAGAAATCATCAGCAGAAAATGCGAAAAGCCATTCATCGAGAAAACTAAACAGAAGATTCTCCATATCAGTACCTTCGGCTTCAATTTCATAGGTGTATTTCATATCGATTTTATCATAGTCCGTAGTCATGTAAGAAAACATTGCCATTGCAGCCTAAAGAAATTAGTAATTTAACATATAAACGAACTTGTTCAAAAGCCTCCTTTATATCTTTGCCCCACGCATGAATTCTACGTTATTTAAGAAGATAAAAGTTAATAAATGAACTTACTGGACATCAGCAGTGTGGTCCAAATCTAAAACAGCATTAACAATTATTCGGAATGAGAAGATGCATACGTTCGTACTGCTGTTTGGGTTTTTGAGGAGCATCACCATCGATCCTAGTAGCCATAATCAAAAATTTGGAAAAGAAAGTCTTAAAATTTAATCAAAATTTGAGGAGACTAAGCACCCAATATCAGTTTGACAAACTCAAGTAATGGCCCTGAAGGAACGCCTTATTAACATATGACTGACCATAAGACTAGCAACTTTGACCAATCAAACTATGAAAAAGTTCACATAGTTTTATTTTTTAAATAATATCTAATGGTAAATGTCTAATTTAAATTATTCCAAATTTTACAGATAATTTTGCTATAGTAGATATAATGAACTAACTTGGCCACAATTTAATAAGGTACTACGAATGAACAAATTTTCCATAAATAAGTAGCAATTACTGCATTTTCTTCTGATCATTGGTTTGCTTTGAACAAACTATATTGGAATAAAATGATTGTGAAGCAATGATATCATAAGTGTTACACGTGTTTCAATAATACTGAAAAATCAAATAAACCACAAATTATGAGTATTATAATTAGCAAAATCGAGCCATTCATACCGCAAAATTAATATGGAGCAATTATTGAGAAAGGTCAGCTACTAGATAATAGACTTTGGACTTGTATGCAAAATTTTTTAGAGAGATGTCAGTTATGTTCACATTATGCTTGAAAAATGGATAATCTCAGAGGGCAGTAGCAGCTGTTAATATCATTGATGAATGCCTCCACGTGGTGTGCCGTGGTCAACGTATACTCATACTACAAAAAGATCTATCGACCGACGGTTGACTGCTTACTTCATAATATCATGACCCAACTGAGTGCCATATTGGACCACTTTCACAGTACTCACCATACCTTTACTCTACCTTTGTGCCTACCTGTCTCTTTTACATCAATGATTTGGCCTTCTGTCCCATACTCGACTTTTCCTCACTTTGATGTTAATCCTCACTCTGAAGCCTGAAGTCAACTAAAGGGCTAATTATAGCTATCAAAACGCCTGACATTTGTTATAAATAAATGACAATCGTGTCGGTCTCAAATGTCAAACTAATAAATACACTATGTCAAGTCCTTTTCATATCCAACCATTAGTTGGATATTAGCATTGGTAAATTATTCCAGTTTCTTTCCAAATTGAGATATTAAAATTAATTCGCTTGCAAATCGAAGATGACCCAACTTGTCAGTTATGAAGTTGTTTAGATGTTGCACATTTTTTAAACGACAAGTGAAACCATGACTGGGTCTGTTCTAAGCAATTTAAATGAGTTAAATGTACTTCACTGTAAATTATATGAAAGAAAATGCTTAGTTTTCAGCTTTCGGGTATCAAATTTGAAACAACAAAAATAAACATACGATTTTTCGACTAGCAAAGACGTGGAAGAAATATGTTTTACAATACATGAATATCCAGATAAATTTAGAAAATGAATTTCTTTCTAAATTACGAATCTTTTGGTCAATCAGTTTCATTTTAACAAATTATATGAGCATAATGGGGTTGTAATTTTGTGACGATGTATCTGTGCCCTACTTAGTTGAATTATGTATCAATCACTGCAAATTTAACACAACATCGGGTTCTCGTACATAGTTTAAGAACACCGACACCATTATATAAACAATTCGTCTTGTATTGAGGCCGTACTCTTTGGAATCGACGAAAACGCATATCATATTTCAAGAACTTAAAACCTTGATTGTGGAATAAGGGTAAAGAGTGCAGTATAAAATCTTGTTGGAATTTGTTGTTCAACTTATACGTAAGCGAGGTTATTTCTGAAATTTTAACATTTCTACATAGTCTTGAAAACTATCCAAGGGCTAACGCAGTTGTCAAAATGAAAAGAAGTTATTTGAAGTACTTATTATTGATTAATTTTTTCTAAATCTGGAAGGTTAGAAGAGAAAGAAAATATATCACTCATAAAAAATGAATCTTTATTTAATTTATAATCTTTATATATTTGAAGTTTTTATTCAATGGAACATTTAATGTATCAATTATATCATTTTGATTGCACTATATAAATAAAATTCTTTCTTATCAAGTAAATCATTTTGAATAAGTTGTATCAGTTTTTAAATGATACATAAGTTTTAATTTTTAAAAGCAAAAAGCATTTGATTTGTTTTGTGACGCTAATAGAAACCTAACCTTTACCGATTTTGCTGTGATAGCTAATTTAACCCATCACCTCAATTCTTTTTCAACGTTATCGGTCGTGTCTTTTATGTTTTATATTATCTTAATATAGAAATGCGTTGCTATTATGAACTTTTAGGTTTGTCCTTGCTTAGTTTTAATATAGATTCCTGTAGGAGTTGAAAAAACCGCTGACGCTGATGAAATTAAAAAGGCTTTTCGTAAAGCTTCACTTATCTGGCATCCAGATAAAAATCAGTCACCAGACGCCACATCCAAGTTTCAAGAGCTACAAGAAGCATATCGAGTTTTATCAGACATTCAAGAACGCGCTTGGTATGATCGTCATAGAGATCAAATTCTTCGTGGTGGTCAAGGTGGTATTGCTGGTGAATACACGGAAGAACGTTTGGACGTATATAAGTACTTCACGCGTTCCTGTTTTACCGATTTTGATGATGGACCAAATGTATGTTTCTATACTTCTTTTTTTCTTATAAGTATTTTTTTCTTAGGGTTTTTATACTGTCTTCCGAAATGTCTTCGAACAAATAGCTGATGAAGAACGACGGGCCTCGGATAAATTTCATCAGTTAGATAGTGACGAGGAGGATACATTTTTTCCAACGTTTGGTCGATCAGATAGCGGTTATGAAACAATTGTTCGACCGTTTTATACTTTCTGGGAGGGTTTTTCAACCGGAAAATCTTATGCGTGGGCTGAGAAATATGCCACTCGTGGACTTTCCTCCAGGATGGTGAGTCCTATTTATGCCTTAATTTTTTGTAATTAAATTCCATTTTCCATGCTCGTGCTTAATAGTGGAACCCACATATCCCCCCCCCCCACCTCATCTCCTTAAACTTTAAAAATATGATTAATCACTCTTGAATTACGTTGAAATCTTTCTTATTTATGCTCTGCTGCTATAAGTAGAATGTCTTGGTCTTTGCACATGGTTACAATATTAGTGGCATGTGTTTCTTTCATGCTTGTGTCAATTCTGATCTTTTTGATAGCGTGTAGTAATTAATTTGACTTGCTGCAATTAGTTCATTTATTTATCTAATCTTTGCGTTTAAATAAGCAAAGATGGTTTTGCTCATGTCTTATTCAGGGGGGGGGGGGAATTGAATGTAGACATAAAATCCTCAATTTTTTTGTGAAATTTCTTATTCCGGGTCGTATGTCAAAATATTGTATCCAATTTTTAATGGGGATAGGAAAGAATTCTTTTCAACTAAACTTCTTATTAGAGTCTGTTGAAGTAGAAGTCTCACATACTATTGCCATGAGTAAGGGGATGGCAGAATGGCAGTGGGGTAACCAATTTTTTGAATCAATTTCATTTTCTTAATGCAAATATATGTACTTTCATTATTGATCTGAGTTTCTGGAGTCCGCATAGATCAGCTTACAGTGACCTTGACTATCGTTATGCCAATGCCACTGCTATTTTATGTTTCTCGTGACCGTTTACGAACTTTGATAAAAATCAAACTGTCTTCTTTCTACTTTTGGGCATTTAGTCTTCCAGACGGCACCTGAACCAATATTAGCTATCTTTTCCAAGTATGGATGAATATTTGAGTTTTCTCACAGCTGTATTTTTTGTCTCATAAACATGGTCTGGTTATTATAATAGAACAGGATAGCTCGCAAAATCTGGCAATTTCGTTTTTCACCAGTTTCTGATATAAAGGGAGATCAAAGAGTTTCAAATACCACTTCGCAAAGTAGATAGTCGTTTTAATTACATGAATTAATTCGACACTGTATAATAACAGAAATTCCTAAGGTTTTTAAGGAAAACGCTTCCCGTCTACCATTTTGAATTTGAGTTCTCCTCTTCTTAATGATTGACCCAATTTCAGTCACTCTTTTGGCCAACTCAATTTAACCCTTCCATTCCCTGTGTGTTCGCCAGTTTGTATTGAATTTGTAACGAGTGCACAATCGAATACTTTTAATCCTTCCACTGTGAATTGGAAGTTCTATGAGAAGGTGTGAGGTTGCATTGATGGAATTGAGGCAGATTAAATTGCGAAGTCGGATTTTTCGATGCACATTGAGCAGAATGAGCCAAAAACTTGAATTTGAGATGGAATTCATTTTTCTCACCAGGTAGACTCGTGGTGCGACTATCAAAATTGATACTAGAACATAATTTTGTTGAATTGGCTGGTGGGGTTCGAGGAGTATAGTAAAGTAAACAATAAAGCACTTTCAACCTCCAGTCGCTGTATTTGCAATGTTTATTTATTTCAAATGGCAGGCGTTTTGATAGTTAGGTGACTTCGGACTTTACAGATGGGAGGAACATCGTAGTGGGAAAAATTCGAGAGGAGGGAAAGTTGATTGATTCTCAGATATAAAGAGACAAATTGGCACAATTGCAGAGAAAAAGTATGATGAGTACTGTTGAAGTTGTCGAATTTGGCATGCCATGGGGTCATGGTAGTTTGAGGTCAGAAGTCAACTGCCGGTTAATAGACTTTTTTGCCGTATGAGCATACGTTGCCCAGAGTGCACCACGTGGAGGTAAGTCTATCGCACACCCCGTATTTGCAATATTAAAGGTCAGAATTAATTATCGTACTTTATTTTTCCCAAATTCTGTAGTGGCCCAATATTCCCTCATTGGTGGTTTCATTAACTTTGTGTTCGTGTCTTGCTTTGACAAATGATTTCTTCCAAAGTAATTTGTTAGATATATTTCATACTCGACTAGAATCCAATTATACCTTGAATTTTTACTCTTTAGAAGTACTTTTAAACTTATTTTGAGTATTGTTGGAGCCGTTTTGTGAAATGCTGAAATTTCCCACTTTGCGGAGAAATTGGCAAAACTAATTTTGAGTGACTGGGTTACAGACCCACCTTCGTTTGTGTGTTTATCAATTTGCCTTGGTGTACTTCTCGGGGCCTCCTTGTTGTTGAAAAAATGTCTTTCTTTTGTTCGCAGGTTATTGGTAGCGTTGTTGTATCTTTTTTTGAATTTCATTTCGATTGTGTTGTTGCCAATTCGTAAATCGGTGCTTTGAGTTCAGTTCTGCGGTCTTTGTAGGAGAGGCGTGCAGCTGAAGCAGAGAATCGTCGACTGCGAGATGCCGCCAAGAAGGAGCGAAATGACGAGATTCGTGCTCTAGTGGCCCACGTTCGACGCCGGGATAAGCGTGTGGAGGCTGAGCGGGACCGTGTGAGGGCCGCTGCTATGGAGGTGCACGAGAAAACTCGGGAACAGGCCACGAAAATTCGACAAAAGTGCGTTCTTGTTTTTTTTGCCGTTTTTTTACTGTTCTTATCTCATTAACTTCCGATCCCGTTTTCTCACACTCCTTATGAGTAGGTCGTTGATGTAGTAACTTCATCGTGATGTACTCGAATTCCTTTAGACTCATTCGGTCTAGTTGACCATTCTTCTCACCTGCGAATATTTTGCACATGGTATAGTGATGCTTGTGAGAAAATAATTATATGTTGGTAAAGCATGTTGATTAATTCATCAACAAGCATTTTTTGTCATATATTCTGTTGGCGAAGTGGTCAGTGTACATTTCGGTCGGATCATAATCGTAAAAGAGAATAGAGGCTATTTCTCTCTGCCATTGTCAATTTCCGTGAATGCTTCTACTAATTTATTTGAGCATTCCATTTCATTTGAATTTCGATTCTATCAACTTGTGATAGTTCGTGGCATTTTAATACTTCTACGTCTTTTGGTTCATTGTGAAGGAGGAATGAGTGTAATTGATGTGACACCTCAACATGGTGTGAATCCTCTTCTTTGTTTCTTCTTTGTTTGCCATCTAGAAACATTGCCGAGTTAGAAGTGGAATGGGCGGACGCAATGGCAACAGGTGGTTTGAGCTCTCAATGGGAGTCTGACTTCCAGAAGGAACTCGATAGACTTGAAGCTCGGTTCAGCGATGCAAGTGAGACCAACTCCATCTCCTCGGAGGCTACTGGTTGTGGCGAAAATGGTGATGTCAATGGCGACGCTTCTTCCCTCGTGGACGAAAATCATGACGTGGGGGAGGCGCATAGGCTCTACTGTGTTTGGTGTGACAAGGTTTTTACAACAATTGGAGCGAAACTCAATCACGAGGCATCAAAGAAGCACAAGAAACAAGTGGAAGTGCTCAGTGCTATGATAGATGAAGAGATTCATGAAAATGGTAATGACCCACACACATTCCTGTGCCCCAGTGAATTCAAAGTTAGAAGTCTTCCATTTCCAAAGGAGAATCTTTTAGTTATTCATGCGAACAGGTCGTTGTTATTAGCCGATTTAGGAGCCCATTAATTTAAAAGGCCGCACGAAAGAAATAATCTTGAACAGTAGTTATAATTTGCAACCCTATTTAACCTTATCACGCCATAGAACGCATTCATGGGAGTTGCTGTCAATCCATCTTAATTATAATGGCATGTAGTAAAAGAGTTAACAGTTGTGCTTACCCCATTTCAAGAGATTGTGTTCAGGTGTCGTTGTCTATGAGCTAGGACTTGGCTGCGATTTGTAACTTGTACACTTTTTTTCTCTCAAACTTCGGCAGTTCAATCGAACTTTGTCGTTAATTTCTCACTGCGAGAACGATCCTTAACTTGTTGTGAAATAAAGCGTCTAACATCTCAGTGAACCATGAAGTATAATTTTACTTTGGGTTAAATAGAAAGAGATCGAATAAACGCGGTAATTGGAGTCGTGTTATTTACAATTTGATAATTGGATTCAGACTATATGGTCCTTTTTTCCTTCAAGTGCAGATTCACGATACGCGCCCTGTTTGCTGAGAGAGAGAGAGTTCATTAATTAATTTAGGCAGTGAATCACTTTTTCTTGCAATTTTCAACTAAATGACAATATCAAAAGTGTTCTTATCGTCGTTGAGTGCATGAGTGATTATTCGTTTATCACTTTAGTCAGACGTAACGCTTTGAACTAATTAATCGGTGGAATTTGGACTTTCTTCACATGCGTTACTGACATTTATTTATTTATTCCAAATGTTAGGCGTTTTGATAGTTATCATTAGCCCTTTAGTTGACTTCGGGCTTCACAGAGGAGAGGAACATCAAAGTGAGAAAAATTCGAGAGAAGGAATAGAAGAATGAAACACAGATGAAAAGACAGACGGACAGACATAAAGGTAGAGAAAAAGGTAACGTGAGTATTGTGGAAATGATCTAATATGACATACAGTGGGGTGATGGTAATTTGAAGTCAGGAGTCAACAGCCGGTTAATGGACATTTTTGCAGTATGAGTATACGTTGCCCAGAATGCACCGCATGAAGGTAAGTCTATTGCGCACCCCCATTACTAACATCGATCCGTTCTGAAGAGGCTGTTTAAAATTTCATCTTCAATTTTTTCTATTTTCATCGTTTGTTATTCTCCGTCGTAGTGTATTTGCTTGTCCACGACTAGTCGTGACAATACTCAAACAGTCCTAATTAGTGGATTAAAGATAGGAGGTTTCAGGCTGTCTCCTGATCCTTCATCTAGAATGTTGACTTTCAATTGTTTGTAAGCGGTGAATTCCTCCAGTGCACACAGAGGTGCAACAATTTGAGGGGGTTTTACTCGTGCCCAACGTGGCCCACTTCTAAACAACGATTGATTACGCAAAAAGAGTTAGACTGTGTGAGTCACCAAACATGTTGGAACTGAGGCATCGGAAGTAAGCCAAACTCTCGAAGTCGCCAACGCGTAGAGCAAAATGTAGACCAATGAGGGTAGTTGGCGCGCGCTGAGAGTATTGGTCATCGTGATATGACACCCACTAGTCAATGTTTCACGCGCTCTCTGCATGGGGTCATATTGATCATAATGAGCAAATGTCGCATTTTTAATTGCAGCAGCGGCTGACGTCAATTCTGAGGCCGATGGTGAAGACTGCACGGAGTTAAATGATCTGCCAAAACAAGAGGTGAAGCTGACTAAACGAGCTAAAAAGACCTTGAGGAGACAACAACGAGATGCCAAGAGAGATGAGGCAGTGGAGGTGGAGATTTTGGCCGAAACTTCTGATCTCTCACGTGTGAAAGGTATGATAAGCTATTTTTTTATCGATCTTCTATTAATGACTTTCAAGACTCATGTTTGAAATTGTTCCCCAGCGCTTGCCTTGGGTAGAGAGAGAGAGAGAGTGACATTTTAGAGTCTTCTGGTTTATAGGCTATATCTGCCAACCGTCTGATTAGCCAGACTTAATTAGTGCGAGTTGGCGTTCTGTTCGCTGTGTGTGTGTGTGTGTGTGTGTGTGTGTGTGTGCTCCAATGGGTGTCGGATCCGTGATTTATGGCATGCTAGGCGTGTATATTGACTCATCCACAATGGAGCATCAGGGTGACTGCTCAAATTCGCATTCTAGCATTCAAGAATGGGGGGGGGGATTTTCTGTAGACTCTATGTTAGCTCTCTAATTCCCCCATAACTCTTTAATCAAAAAGTCGTTGTGGGCTTGGATTTTGTATAGTGGAGTATATTCGATAGTGGGGTTAGAGTTCATTTGTTTTTGTGATGGGAGTTCGTTCTTTGGGCATTAAATTTGCCAACCTCATTAATAGAAGTGCTAGTAACAAACGATTTGAGTGATGGGCGGTATCGTAGGTTCAATCAAACGTGTTGATCGTCATATCTCAATGCTTCGACCTCGCTATTCTCTTACCTTCCCCCCCTCCCCCCTACTTCGCTGCCGATTTATAATTTGTGTAGGCTCCTCATCGTCTTATGAGAAATGTATGAAAGGAGATGGTTGATTACTAGTGTAATCTTTATTGGCCCAATATCGATGCTTTGTCTTCATCGTCTTCAGACGACTCGGTCGAATCTGTTTATCATTCGGATTCCGAAACGGAGAAGCCACCGGTTCTCAAGGGGAAACTGGCAAAGCCAAAAAGACCAAGGCGACGACGACAAAGAGTTGCGGACTCTCAGGTTCCAGAACAAATCGTAAATTCCGAGATCCGGGTGGATGTAGAAGAGCAGGAAGTAACCATTGTTGTCTCCTCGTCTAATACTAAAACTCAGAAAATGTCTTGCTCTCAGACTGGCAAGTGCAAAGTGCTTTTTTGATATTCAACTTTCTATTGAATTTTAATAAGTAGGCTGTTTTATTTCAGCTTCAAATCAAGCAAATGGGGTGTTTCCTCCAAAGAAAAACCACAATAAAAAGGCCGGCTCTACAGTGCCAAGATCGACAACTACCTCTCAAAAGTCAAGTAAAAACAAGAAAAATGGCAGAAATTAAGCCATATGCTTAATTAATGCCTGAAATACTTAATTTTATGAGTTCATGTGTACATATATATGTAGCATATTTTGTTAACGAATAAAATATGATCATTGACATTATTTCGATTGCTTCTGGTTCTCCATAGATAGGTGGGTCACAGAATTGGGTTGGTTACACTGTTTCCTCTTTCGAGATCACTTCAATACTCACCCTGCATTTCATAAAGTTTTACGATAATCAGTCACCACACATGTTTAAATGCCCAACTCAAGTGAAATCGGTGAGAATATTGAAATGTAATAATGCCAGTGTTCCCTTGGTGGTGGTGGTGGTGACATTTTCAGTACCCGATTTCAAGGTCAAGTGTGGTTGAAAAGCTATATTTGGAAATGTCCTCCTCAATATTTATTTTATTTATATCAAATGGCAGGCGTCTTGATGGTTATCATTAGCCCTTTAGTTGACTTCAGGCTTCACAGAGGGGAGGAGGAACATCAAAGCGAAAAAATTCGAGAGGGGAGGAGGAACAGAAGAGTGATTCACAGATGTAAAAGAGACAGACACGAAGGTAGAAAAGGGTGAGGTGGTTACTGTGGAAGTAGTCGAATATGACAAACAGTGGGGGGTCATGGAAGTTTGAAGTCAAAAGTCAACTGCCAGTTAATAGACTTTTTTGCCGTATGAGTATACGTTGTCCAGGGTGAACCACGTGGAGGTAAGTCTATCGCACACCCCTCTTACAGTGATATAAAGCTCCCTGTATAATCAAATTTGGAGCCTAAGATACACTACCTCGGACCTATAAAGCATACAACCAACCAAAGTCTCTCCTTGAACTTTCTTTAAGGAGTTAGTGTCGAGTGTCCTCTTATATGAGCTACGGTATTGATTTTCGAGCTATTTAATCGATAATGCTGCAGTTAAGGAACATACGAATATAGATGAACAATACCTTTAAATTGGCGCGTAAGAGGACTAATTCCTACTTCTTTTCACGTCTGGCTTCCAATGGTGCCAGGTAAGTGAAAATGCGGAGTTAACATGGATGAATGAGTTCCACAAAGCTTACTTGTATGACCTATGCAATATCACAGATTTCACATCCATTCCAAATCCCGTTCTACTCTTGAAAACCTGTCTTTGATAACTTTTGTTGTTTCGAAAACCTAGAATACTACTCTTTTATAATCCACCTCTTGACATTCTGTTAGTTATTCTACCCCCCCCCCCCCCCGCCTCGGGATTTTTACGTATCCCTTAATTGTCACAGTGGCACTTGATTTCGTCACAAAATGTGTAGGCATTTATGGGGAAAATCAGCCAAATATGTGGTTACCATTGTAATTCCACTGGTTTGGATAACCAACCGCATTGATTTATTCTGGTGGATATGTGGGATGACTGTTTACGAGGGGTCTTTTAGGTCAAGCTCAGATCAGGCCCTTATTCTCACCATCCAAGTGCTTTTGTTATCTCGTGGTATAAATTTTGCTAAAATGTCATTTCATTTTGAATGTTATTCTGAATTGATACATTTTACCAGCAGATGCTTGAAGCGTTTCGATAGTTATCATTGGCCCCTTAGATGACTTCGGACTTCACAAATTGGAGGAACATCAAAGTAACAGAAAGTGGAGAGGGAAACAGAAGAGTTATTCGCAGATATAAAGAGACAGACAGACAGACACAAACGTAGGAAAAGGTAAGGTGAGTACTGTGAAAGTGGTCGAATATGACAAGGTAAGGTGAGTACTGTGTAAGGGGTCGAATATGACAAGTTTGGGGGTCGTGGTAGTTTGAAGTCAGAAGTCAACTGCAGGTTAATAGACTTTTTTGCCATATGAGTATACGTTGCCCATAGTGCATGAGGTGGTGGTAGTTTGAAGTGAGAAGTCAACTGCCTTAGTCGAATATGACATACAGTGGGGTCAGAGTCAACTGAAGGTAGAAAAAAGGCGAGGTGAGTACTGTGGAAGTGGTGAAATATGACATACAGTGGGGTGATGGTAGTTTGAAGTCAGAGGTATATGACATACAGTGGGGTGATGGTAGTTTGAAGTGAGAAATAGGTAGAAAAAAGGTGAGGTTAGTACTGTGGAAGAAGTCGACAGTAGAGCAAAGGTGAGGTGAGTACTGTGGAAGGGGTCGAATTTGACATACAGTGGGGTGATGGTAGTTTGAAGTGAGAAGTCGAAGAGAAAAGGTAAGATGAGTACTGTTGAAGTGGTCGAATTTACGAATATGATATACAGTGGGGTCATGTTAGTTAGAAGTCAGAAGTCAACTGCCGGTTAATAGACTTTTTTACCGTATGAGAATACGTTGCCCTGGGTGTACCACGTGGAGGTGAGTCTATCGCACACCCCACTTTAAGAGATATAAATCGTTCCAATTGCTTGCTAATTTTATTCAATTTAAAGCACCGAAATAGGCATCTAAGTGTCTTAGTGATCGACTCCACTGAAGTACAAATCTATCTCGTTTATTAGTGAAAGTGCACTGTACACTTCCGTGAACATTTTGGTGGACTTTATCGCCAGGATTGCACTTTTGGAGGAAAGAGATCACTGGGATTCGCTGTTTAAGCGAATGACTTCTCAGTCAACTGGCCCAATATGCCATAACCCTAAATTTATGAAAAATACGTTTTTTTCCAGTTCTAATGATTAAGAAACGATGTTTTAAAGTGACAAAGAAGGAAATCTCTTCCACTGCCACCCTAGGATGAAGTCGATTTCGTTTTAGATTGACAACGAGATTTCCCAGACAAAGCCCCTTGATTGACTCTGCATAAATTCATGGCTCGCGAAGCATACAGGATATTGCATACAAACTCATGAAGTCATCAAAGTGTAGAATTCGTCCCCCCCTCACCCACCCCCAAATTCCCTCCTTGCATTATGAACGAGGCTTCTAGTTAGGTAGTTTTGGTTGTTAATGAATGTTTGAGAATATCTAGCCCTCATCAACATCGATCTTGGGATTGGACTATTTGAACTCTTCCTTATTGCGTTTCAACGCAGACCATAGGGATCTCTACTCAAATTTTACTGTGGACATTTAAGGTTTGCTGAAATGAAGTACGATAGACTTTACATATGCAAAATCGGGGTGTGCGATAGACCTACCTCCACGTGGTGCACCCTGGGCAACGTAT
>UZAE01000655.1:0-20045 GCA_900617975.1 Rodentolepis nana | reverse complement strand
CTTATAGAGAGGCTATATTATCGTTATTCCTACATTACGGACAATTTATTAAACTTTGTGATTTTGGATTATCGGAAAAGCCATATATTTTCTAGCTTATTAACGACCACTAGAATTTAGTGAAATGACCCAGAAGGGCTGAAGGGAATAGGTGTGGCTTGCAATTAGAGTAAAGACGGACACGATATTTAATTTTTTTTCAATTTGAGTATAGCACATTTCACTTCGGCTTGGTCTCAATCTATATTAGTGAATCTGGGGTGTGCGATAGGATTCCTGGTTTTCACCCAGGCGGCCCGGGTTCAACTCCCGGTCAGGGAGCCAGGGGTGCGCACTAGACTTACCTCCACGTAGTGCACCCTGGGCAACGTATACGCATACGACAAAAAGTCTATTAATCGGCAGTTGACTTCTGACTTCGAACTATCATGACCCCACTGTATGTCTTATTCGACCCCTTCCACAGTACTCATCTTATCTGTTCTATGCCTATCTGTCTGTCTCTTTTACATCTGTCAATCATTATTCGATCCACTTCTTGATTTTTTGTCGCCTTGATGTTCCTCTTCCTCTCTGAACCCCCGAAGTCAGCTAAAGGGCTAATGATACTGTCAAAACGCCAGCCATTTGAAATAAATACGTGGTGCACCCTAGGCAACGTATACTCATACGCCAAAATAGTTTATATACTAGCAGTTGACTTCTGACTTCAAACCGCCATGACCCCACTGTATGTCATATTCGACTACTTTCACAGTACTCACCTCATCATTTTCCCTACCTTTGTGTCTGTCACTTTTGCGTCTTTGAAACACTCTTCTGTTCCTCCCCCCTTTCGACTTTTTTCACTTTGATGTTCCTTCCACTCTATGAAGTCTGAAGTCAACTAAAAGGCTAATGATAACTATCAAAACGGCTGCCATTTGATATAAATAATTAAATATTAGTGAATCTTGAGCTAGGACTTTACAAATTAGCGTTCGTAATTGCAGGATAGATAGTATTTAGCATATGCAAAAATATCTATTAATTACCATGGCCTTCGATAGAGAGCCAGAATCCTAAAGCCTCCTTCTTATGCAAACTTGCGTTCTGATGTTGACGTAAATCCACCAGTACGATTAGCTATCCATATAACCGTCAAGCATATATTCAACAACCTGTAATGGGAATTTTCTTAGAAAGTGGAGACGAGTTGTGCAAATTGGAATTTCTGCATGACTTAGTTGCCACTGGTGCATTTTTCATTCTGGGTTTATGAATTTTGAGATATTCTACTTAATTACAACTCGCACCTGAAGTTGGCTGGTGTGAGTGGTAGATATTGATTTTAAACCTCAAATAGCAAGAACACTATATCTTATCCTATTTAAAAAATCATGGAATTGGAAAAAACATTGAAATCTTTTGCGGCGATGCAGGGGAATAATTCTACTGTTCAGTCCTCTAGCAGATTCCCAAATAGATGCTTGATGTACAATACCAAGAAGAAGTGGAAAATGGAAATTATTTTATCTAGTTATTAAATAGAAAAAAATTGTTCAGCACTAATTATCAAGGAACTGACTTTCTTTAACTTCGTTGTATTTACGACTTCTGAGGTCCCTTGAATGCCATAAAGTTCACCTTTTCATACGACGACGACGACGACGATGACGGCGGCGGCGGCAATGGAACTATGATTTTTTTCGGCGTCCATATTAAAGCCATTGGAATTTAATCAAAGGCTATTTTCAATTACGATGAGTGAATAGGTGCCGCTTGAGAGAGAGAGAGCTGACATGCGGCATTTCCTGGCCAAATCAGCGTACAAAGCGGAAATGTTACATCTTGCTAGAACAACCTACGCTGGACGATATATCAAGCCTCGTCTCCGTTTGAAGGAACAAAGGAACAGACTACTATAATCCGGAAATGACATTCTCCCTTCTCAATCTTCAACGCGCTTCCAGCGCATAGATGGAGAGTGTACGATAAGAACAGGAAAAGGTAATTCGGAGTGAACACAAACAAATAATTAAAGTGTCTTTATTGGGGGGAGAGAGTGAGAGAGTTGGGAATTTTATAGTGTCGAATTCCGTTCCTGCGCGCTTCTGGTGAACTTTAAGTGGTTATGAAATTGGTTTTGTAATTTTAAATGTCTACATTGGGCATAGGTTTTTGTTTAATGTGTGATTAAAAGAAACTTTGAGTTATACTTCTGGCGTCTTGTTAATAAACTATTCCAAGATTATTACTCCTATCCAGTGTGCGAAGAAAAGTCCTATAAGTTGAAACCACGGAAAAGCTTTTAAAAATGAAGACATCTAAGGTCTTAAATTATTTCGAATTCAAAGGCATTCTGCTGTAATTTTTTTGTCGAATAGGCCAGTTAATTTTTCATGTCGTGATGTTTAATCTTCGTTACTTGTCTCCCAGACGCGGGTTAAATCGCGTCTAAGCTATTCAAGGTTCAATGATAGAGTTGATTTACTTTTGTGGTGTATTTTACATCGAGCCTAGAATGGCTCACAATAGCCCACTCTATTTGAAGGGATTATTTGATCATTTATGATAAATCAAATTCTCAATTTGAGGAACACACGCATGATTTAAAACATATAAAATACATAATGGTAGTAAGCTTAATATTACGACTTCAGAACCACCGATGTTTGGCCTCCAAAACCCCCCCCCCCTCCCTCGTCATCGGGAGCTGCCAATGAAGTGACGACTTCATAAAAACTACCCGGGTGATGGTCAGTTTCTGAGACGCTTCTAGGCGAAAGTGCAAGATCAGTTTTCTCCAGATTCCGGAGTCAAGGAGAGGACAGCGGACGAAATGAGGCTGAAATAAGTAATATTTTCCTACAATTGGGTCATTTCCTTGTCAATTGTACTGCCTTTAAGTCACCAAATAAAATAACACTAAGCCATGCAAAATGGGATATTTGCTCTGAAACCCAATCTGAGCACAAGGCCTTGATTTCTTTCTCCATCTCCTTCATTTGGGACTTATTTCTTTCCCTATTCTCCATATTGCGTCTGATTACTATCAGAAGGAGCAAAAGCCAGTGGCTTATGAATTGGAGTAGTAAAGGGGAAAGGCAGCGCCCTTCAAATGCCTCATTATCTATAATTGCCGTTTTCATCTTCCACAATCTCATTGACTACAAACTCTGCAAGCACTTTTATTTCCGCAGGCAACTTTAATTATACATCACCGCCATCACCATCTCCTCACTCTCCACACACCAATCAAAACGATTGGGCCTTTATTATCCTTGCCCAACCCAACATTGCCTCTTTTTTATTGTTGTTATGGTTTTATCGAGGAAGAGAGACTTGCGATTAGTAGGCACTGTGGGAATTGTTAGTAAAAAGACACTGTGCCATTATTTCTTGCAGGGCATATGACTATAGCAATACTCAATTTACCCGATCCTTTTAAGCTGGTCTTAGAAACCTCTCAAGGATTTTTAAAGCCAATGACATTTGACCCAACAGATATCCCGTATCCTCCTAAACTTATGCTTATTGACTTTATAATAATTTTATTGTAAGACAAGACTATTCCATGCCGCAGTACTGATTGATGACCTGCTGCTCTGCTATATTTACCCACTGGATCGGCTACAGTCGACTCAAACTCGGAGAGAATGACAGGACTGAATGCAGTTCGCCCAGCGAATATCGGAAACTAAACAAAGACATGCAATAGGAACGCAAGTTGTTTCCGTGTTATGGAGACAGAGAGGTAAAAACGCCACAAATAACTATCAAAACCCCGGAAGCGGTGTGCGCCCTCGTCTTGAAAAGGATGGGGGGGAGAGGGGGGGGATTTGTAAATAACCTGCAGTAATTGATTATTCCGAGACAAAACATAAACACAGCAGCTATGTACTTTGTTTTATTAGCCTCCTCTCACTACAAGAATGAATTTTTAACGACGTTAAACCCTTCGCAAATTCAAAAGGCCGGAGGCCTAAATAAAATCGTTTGATTTCTTTATTTTATGACCTCGTTCGTTAGGAGTTGAATATTCGCTTCTAGAGTTATTTTTAAAGAACTCACCATTCCCAAATAAAATTCTAGCTTCTTGTTTTCCCCCCCCCCTAGTGACTGGTACTAAATTTTATTTATTAATTTATTTTGTTTGAGCTCTCTCATTATGATGCCAATATT
Source organism: Rodentolepis nana (assembly GCA_900617975.1). Lineage (NCBI taxonomy): Eukaryota > Metazoa > Platyhelminthes > Cestoda > Cyclophyllidea > Hymenolepididae > Rodentolepis > Rodentolepis nana. Next base: position 15,881 of record UZAE01000655.1, on the reverse strand, counting down.
ATCAACAGCACTGTAAATTTATGTACGCTTCCCCTTGCAGGGCGCAAGGGAAATCGATTTTCCAGCAAGCCTGTTAAGTGAAAAGGAGGAATCATCATCATCATCATCAAAGTAACTAAATGGGTAGTTCAATTTTTTAAATTTAAATTTCATGAACTATTTCTCATACTTTGGAAAATGTTCATTAAAGATTATGGTCAATCTAATTTATCTTTCTCTTTCAACAATAAAATTTTTTTCATGTTTTCCGATGTCTTTTGGAGTGAGAAATATGAGTTGGCTAAAATCTTTAAGTTGATAGAGCTTTGCAAACTATGATCATTGAACTTAAGTAGCATAAGTAGACTTGATTTCAAACGTTCAGTTATCTAAAAAGGAACGGATATTCCGTCAGCTGTAGAATTTTTTAACATAGACAGACTTCCAAGAAGGCATTAGAGATAATTTTGGTATATTTGCGCAGTTCCCAATCCGTATACTTCAATCTGTTCGTCATATTAAGCTCTAGAAATAGATCCTCCACTGGATTCTAATAACGAAATACTTCCCCTTATCTGAGCCAACAGTCACTGGAAAAAGCCTCAGAACTCAGACTTTTAAGCGCATTCAACGCCCTTGTGGTTACTTGTGATTACAACCTCCCCCCTCCCCCCTCGAGATAAAAATTGTTTACGTCCCTTCCAAATGCTGCAACTTGGAATATGATATTACAGTAGGTCAGAATGCCAGAGGCTTGCTTTCGTGGATGTGTAGTATATTTGCATTTGTGCTTTGAATATAAAGAAGTATTGAAAGAGATGTAGATCAGTGTGACCACTTTCCTTCTCAACTCTTAAATTACCTCAAAATAATTACTAAATTTTTAGCCTAATTGTCTACAGTTAGTCAAAATGTGCTGATGTGGATTTTTATAAAATACCAATGGAAGAGAATTGACCAGAAATGATTCCAAATCAAATGATCTACTTTTTATATTCATGTATTTTGGCAATCGCTTGAGATGAAATGGCATTTTTGGGATCCGTGTTTTGTCATCCCAAGGAGTAAACGAAGTCACAATGTCAGTTATTTACGACACCGGTTATGTCAAATTAGTCACAGCTTTTTAACAAGCGCCCAAGTCGACAAATTCAACAATTATGAAGGTATGCTTTCAACCACCTGCCGATTGAGGGAACAATTATGAGTTGGCATGCAATTCACTAATTTTCTTTTTAAGTTAAACGTGTAGCTTAGTTGCTCATTTATCAACGCATATAATTTTTTTAGGCATTAAGTGGAGAGGATATATAAACGAATCACGATCACACTAACCTCAAAGGGCCAGTCTCACCGATTTCTGAAAATTCTATTGAGCGGCAGTGAAATCCGATCTGCGGAGTACATAATGAATAATTAAATACTTTGACTTTAAAACCTTGAGTTTTGGGAAACAAAATACTCTTCAGTTACTCTAAAACTGAACCATTTACCTAAAATATTTATACCAAATGGCAGTTCATTAGCCCTTTAGTTGACTTTAGGCTTCACAGAGGGGAGGAAAATCAAACCAAGAAAAAGTCAATATGGGGGAACAGAAGAGTGTCTTAAAGATGTAAAAGAGACAGACACAAAGGTAGATGAATGGTGAGGTGAGTACTGTGAAAGTGGTCGAATATGACATGCAGTGGAGTCATGATAGCTTGAACTCAGAAGTCAACTGCCGGTTTATAGACTCTTTTGCCGCACGAGTATATGTTCCCCAGGGTGCACCACGTGGAGGTAAGTCTATCGCACACCCCTTTATCTAAAATATGGGGTTTGTCTAAAGCATCGCTTTCTCTTTTACCATCAAGGGGACAATTTTAACTCAAATTGTGGCAGCTCCAAAACATTAAGGCAACAAAATTTAGAAAACTTTAATTCTGTCTTACAGTCGCTCATTTAACCTAATCAGCAATTTGCCAATTCACCTCTAGCTAGTAAGTTTTTAGTAAACTATTGACAACTTGTTTTATTGGCTAATTTCTCTCTATAAGGTATTTTTAAAGCGGTGATTTTTTTATGCCCCTGTAGAAACAAAAGTACTTATTGTTTTGAATCTTTAATTATTTCACAATGGCAATAGTACCCCTTTCTTAGTATTTATTCAAGACATTCTGACTGCCTCCTAGTTAAGCTTTTTGATATTGAATGATGACTCCCTTTGGGCTTCAAAAGAGGTCTTCTTTAATTCCATTCCTAAAGCAAATACTTTGATTTTTTCAGTCATGAAGCCTCAATGCTATCTATATGTCTTTATGACTCAACTCCAGCTGCCATACTGCTCCTTCCCTTTAACTGTCCGGCTTCATTTACAAGCATACACACACATGTTTGCCACCATTCCTCTCGCCTCTTCCCCCTCCCTCCCCTCCCCCTCTCCTGCAGCGCAATTAGCTCTAGTCTATACTCAAATTCAAGTGTTTTAATAGACTTGGATATCGAGGGCTAGTTCACATCTGAAAATCGGATTCTACGCTCCTAAGATCAGAATCTTGGATTGTGTTACCTTAGCAATATTATTGTGAGAGATTAAAAGGGAATCAGAATGGAGTCGAGTGTCAACAATCCTAATTTTTTCAAATCCTGGAAGGAAAAATAAGTTCCCTCTTTCATCGGAACGCTGTAAAGCTCAATTTATGCTTTTCGCTAAGGCGATCAGGCTTCTCTGGAAAGTGCAAGCAATAAAGTACGCAATTCCTAGCTCTTTCGATGTCTGTTATTTATAGTGTGAAGGAAATATTGAAGTAGGAAAAGTATGATAGGGCTTTTTGAAGGTGTAGTTATGAGATTTCGTTATAACTGCTCCTTTATCCTCATATATGTAAAGAGGCATGCATTTTGGTCTGATTATCATTTTTTCAGTCATTTACAGTTTAACTCGATATGAGTGTTGATTTCAGAGGAGAATTGTAGGCTTCGATTGTTCACTTAATGTAAATAAGCTAGAATAGTAACCTCGGGAACAAGTTCACGAGAAATTCGCCAGTCAAAGCAAAATGAAAATGGTTCATTTAGTGTAAATGTTCGCCTATATTTAGTTAAATTTATTGACTCTCATAGTTACAAGCACAAGTCAGTCAATCGCTAAAGAACGTAAAAAACAAGAGCACAAGGCAATTAATTTGATTTGAGCGCCTGTAGTCGTTAAGTGCTTAAAAGTGCCTTCGCGTTGTACTGAAACGCAAGTGCTGTCGTTAAGATATTTCAACGTTAGAATTCCATTCGAAAATTCTCATACTGAACATTTTCCTATTTACTTGTTCAGTTATTAGCACCGGATTTCCCGAGAACAGGATGGTGAAACAATGGTCCTTGTATTGGCAAACTTAATTGGATTTCGTGGTACTTTCAAGAAATTTTACTGCATAATTTCGTGTTCTTTAAACGACCTTGAGCATAATTCACTGTTTACAAATCTTTAGACTCCATCGAGAAATGGATTCCCCTACGTTATGTGAATCCACGATTTTCGATACTTTTCAACACTCCTAGTAGATGATAAACTCAATAGACTCCGTTGCAGCGTATTACATTGGTTTCGGAAGGAAAGTAGTCAAAAAGTTTACGTTTATTAAAAATTTGTATTATACCTTATACCGATGCCAAAACGAACGAATTTCCGAAATGGACCTCTGGGTTCTCATTGGTATTCAACGTACAATGCCCTAATGTTCTTTGCTCAAATTCCATTTCTTGACCTATGGATGTCTGGATAAGTCCGGTTCTGTGACGTTAGAAGCTTACCAACCTGGTAGTTAAAGCACTTCAATTCGCGTTTGGCTCATTTAGTAATTATCTGTTACTGGTATTTGGGCAGACAGACGATGGAATTTAATGCCAAGAATGGAATTAGTGGGTTGGTTTGAGGTTCGTTTTAGAATAAGTCTTTCAAACTGCTTCAACTACCCCATGGCGTTTATATAAAGCATAAGCTAGAAAACGTAGATACACCTTGAGATGGGATCAAGGATGACCATTAAATCTTAGGTGCACATCATGATCAATCAGCACAAAACATGGCACCCATCACGCATCAAAATCACTCTCACCTGTCCATCGATGTTTGACTTCCATACTCTCAAGCACCTCTCTGTCTGCCTGCCGCATGTCCGTCTCACCAATTCGCTAGCCGCCTGTCCGTTTGTCCACTCAGTTGTCTGTCTATCGCACGCGAATGCACACGGGGCACACAAAGACTAACGCGCACACACACCTCCATGAGGCTGCAAGACACGCGCGGTGCGCGACAACTCATAATTTGGGAAACAGGTGTCTGCAAGACAAACGTGTGCAAACTCCTCCTCAAGGTAGAGGGAAACAAAATCACGCTGCCGACAACGGCGACGCCAACCTGTCATCAGGAATTTTGCACTATTCGTTCGTTTGAGGGTGAGTCTTCTTGACATACTTTTCGTACATTATAATACTTGTACTCAATAAGCGAGTCGATATATTTGTTGCGTAATCTAATGTCACAACACAGTTTAAACCATTTTCGTGGCGAAAGGAATATTCGAGGTGGTTTAAAGAGCTTCTTTAGCCGGAATTCATTGGAAGAAATTTTTTGAAGCTTGAGACTCCTTCGCCATTCCCCGGCAAATACGTGTATGACTGCTTAAGATTGATTTCCATTAACATGTATCGATTGAAAGAAGTGTGGGCCTGCCAATTACAAGCGACTACTAATCAGGGTAACTAAAAATCGCGTTAAGATTTTTAAAATCCCCTACCATCGAAGTGCGTTGTAGAATTACAAGTTGCCACGTTTGCAAGTGTGCAATGTTATGTTTATTGATTGAGTCAACAATCAATGCTTTACCGTTTATTTAAGCTTGTTCGTAATTTTAATTTAGATTATTAATTAAGATAGATTCTTAAGGCAATACAGGATATTCATGTGCATAGAATTTCGCGGAAGCTTACTTGGTTATGTTTGTTTTGGTTTTTTGGAGGATGAGCATCTCTGCTATTATAAACTTTTAATTATTCAAATACACACTTACATTTATCCAATAATTTAAAATTAATGAAAGGCTATTAAGGCTGTTCCTATGTATATAATTATTTACAATGAGAATTAAATTCACTTTAAATGGTTGTTTTTAATTTCCTTTCAGAATTCAAACAAAAATTTACTTGGAAGAATAATGAATGGGTTCGAATTATTCCTTCTATTTACATTACATCATTTTATAAGCGACAAATTTTGGTTTGGGCAATAAGTTTCCAATCCAATTAAGCTAAATAACTGGGGCGGAAGGGGGGGGGGGAGATGGGGGTCGACAACACAAGTTAGAACTACGTCAATAAGATATTCCTTTGTTAAAATATTCACCGCTCCCACCCATATGTACAATTTAGAATGAAATAACACCTTTAATCACTGGGATAATCCAGTAATAGCATTTACCAGTGCCTATGGAAGCTGGAATAAGAAAGAGAGGCAAGATAAATGGAGGAAATCAAGCTACTTACTCTCCCTGTCTATCTAATGACAGGGCGTTAACAGTGTCATTTTGACCCCGCGCTTATAATTGCTAATGATTGGCGATGATTACAGCTTCACTTGTCATTGGCACTTTTTCCCCTTCAAATTCCCATGGCTATTTAAGGAAGATTTAGAGCCACCCATCAGATTTCTCCCCTGCCCCCCACCCCACCACCCCTCCCCCCACAGGTACCCAGTTAGGTAAACAAACTTCTGTAGTATTCCTTAATGACTCTCATGAAAAATAAATGCACCTTTATTATATAATCATCAGAGAGGACTCCAATAGAAATGTGCTATTAAAAAATTCTACCCCTCGTTTTATTTGTTTAAATAACTCAAAAAACGGATGACATTGGTAAGCCCTATTTCAATCAGAAAGTGATGTAAATTGACATCCCTTCTGTCATTTATAATATTTCGTGTCTGCTGTTATTAAAATAAGTAGGCATTCTCTGCTAGGCATGATATTCACCTTTTGGTAGATTTGCTGATATTCTAATTGATCTAAATTAAAAGTGACTTTGCTAATACTAAGTAAGAAATTGTAAAAGACAGGTTTCTCAGTTTGATTAAAGTAATTTTAATGGAAAAATGACAAAAATCCTTATTACTTGTGATGGTTTATGGTTGGGTTTGTGTTTCAGTATTTACATATTTCTGTTTTCCAAATTTAATCTAAAGAATTTGGTTCATCAAAACTCAAAATTCTGAGTATGTCAATTTGTATGAAAAAAAATGCAATTAAAGAAGGTGATGGAAAGAGAGAAAGAAGAGTGTCAAAGTCCAAAATGCAGGACACAGTTGTTTAATTTGTTTAATTGTTTACAATGCAGACCCCGTTGTTCGAAGTGGGTGACTAAGAGACGGTCAGATGGGAAGAGAAACCCCGAATTTCGCACTATTGTCATGACTTACAATGGCATGCACGAGGTTTGGTAGTCACCTTGGAAGAAATTAATTAAATTTTCCTCATTTTGGGATATCTTGTTAAAATAAGAACTGTGTTTTAGAACTTCCCAATTTAGAAGAAATTGATAATTGCTTCAAAAGGTAAATAAGTTGAAAATAATAAAATTCTTTTGAGCAGAATTTATGAAATAGAGTTGAGTTGAGTGAAATTACTAGTTGGCTTCGTAATTAGTCTTTCATAAAACATAGAGCGAGAAGAATTGAATTAGATTAAATTGATTAATCTCCCCATTTACCCTGCTCCCACTTGCCCTTCAAATAGAGAGATAAAAAATTGGGATGAGGCCAATAGGTTGGGTACGAACCACCAAGGCACTGTTAAACTTCCTCTTTCTTCAATTTCCTCTACTCTTCCCATCTTCTCATCTTACTTTCTCTATGCCTTCCTTCCTTCTTTGCGACGAATTACACTCGCAGTTTACCAAATACTTGCGCATAATCCTGCTTTCCTAGTACTCAAAACTGTTACCTAAATAACGAAGCAAGGTTTGAAATGTAGAACTTCGCTACTGAAATAGTTACAAATACTGCCAATCATATTCAGGCTTCCAACCTAAAGAGATGAGGAATAGTTCTGGTAGAAATGTGAGGATGCACTGAGGATAACAATTGATTAAGGAGACTTGATTTTTTATTTATTGCTTTGTTTAATTTTGGCTTAAGGAATGTATTTCATTGCGCCATGACCTAATGTTGTAGTCCCTAATTTCCTGAATGAATTAACCTTCGGAGTGTGTGGGTGAGGGGGCAGATTTTTCTGAACTTATTAATCAGTTGACGGAATCGTGATGCTGGTCACGTTAATTAGATTAATTCGTCTATTAACATGGGTGGATAAATTCTATGGGATATACAAAATTTACAACCAACTAACCACTTCTAAACTTACGAAAACTATTTCAAAAGTGCCAAGTTCATAGCAATCAGCATAACTTTCTAACCTGCTTTTATTTCTTCCATTTGGTTGGAACACTTTTTCGAACTAGCAAGTGGTATTTTCAATGCGTTTCCCTGCAACATAATCGATTTGTCCCCCATTATTTTTGGCTGAAATCGATCAATTTGTAAATGTAACGTGCTATTCTTGCAAACCTGCCCATTAAAATCTCTCCATCGGAAATGTTATTAAAATAATTTATTAAAATATAGGATTTTCTATTGAACCCAACTATCATTTGAATTGGAGAGTGTTAGCGCGTCTAACAGAGGAATAATTAGTATTAAATATTCACTTTTAAAGCTCAATTTCATCGTCTGCATTTTTATTTGGTATTTTTTATTAATCTGAAGGCCTCTAATTACATTAATAAATTTCTAAGATCCTAGTACCAGAGAGGAGCGGTTAAGGTGTACATAATTCCGCCATCACGCTAGAGTAGTGTTGGCAGGAGAGCGGAATTTTATATATTATCAAATTAACGAGGCACCTTTCATGCTAGTTGGAATTAGGAAAAAAAGACAGCCTCTCTCCATCAGACGGTAGTAGTGAGTATTCAAAAAATCCGCTTGCGTGGCAGTCGGTCAAAACATCGCTCTCGATTTGAAGAGTGGAAGACCACAAAAAATTGGGTGTTGTGTATTGCCTGCACAGAAATGCCAGCGCGCGCGGTTTCCTTTGGCTACTTACCTGCCATCCCACTCTAGACCTCCTGGGACACTCGGGTTGGTGGTTATTTTAAATTTCAAAAAAAGAGAAACGAAGGCAAAAAATCATGAGACAGAGATTTAGATAATCTACTGGATTGGCAGTTGAATTTTTTCCAGCTACTATTCAACATTAATCTCACGCTCAAATTCTAAATTAATTTTTTTTGGTAAAATTTATCGAAAGTATACTTTGAGCTCCCAAAGTACTTATTGTTTGTATTAATTAATAAATAGTTTAGTAGTGGGAAATAATAATACGAATAATAATATTGACAATTTGATTTAGTCCTGGTGATGTCTGTTGGTGATTAGGTGAAACTGGTAGACCTGTAATTTTGCAATTTTCGTTCGTATAGCCTTGACATTGACAAGAATTCAAAGTGGAATAAAGCCAACTTACTGAAATGCGGCAAAATATCCATGACTTTGTAAGGTACAGTGTAGAATAACTTCTATTGTTAATTGCGTTCAAACAGATGCGATTTAATACGGTTATATAATGAAGTAAATGACAAAGGATTATAAATAGGCTTACTTTTGTGCAAACTCGGGAGCAACTATTTATTTATTTAATTTTAATAATTATTATAGGTTCCCTGCTTTCGCCTCGTGTGATACATTAGTGGAGCACAACGTCGACCCATATCCGAAAGAATAGAAATAGCCAAAAAATTTTAGTTGTTAAAACGGAAGTAAATTCAACGCCCCTATTGTTTCCCCTGTTTTTGTGAATTAAAGTTTGAACACTTCTCATATTGATTATTGGCTAACTTCCTAGTCCCCACAACTTCCAGGAAGGTTTAGGCGATATAATTTTGCACGGAGCTTAAGTGAAATTAATGCCAATCGATAGGTTTTCGTCATGCGGCTTGAAGAACTTTAAAAGATTTAGTCTTCCACTAAGGGGGAAATAATTTCACCCAGGAAACGAGGTCCAATTTAGAATGCACTGTAAGCTTTAATTGCAGACTATTTTATCCTGAGTTGATTTTTTCCTGCGCACAGTATCCCAACTCTCTTTGAAAAGCGGGAGGTGAAAAGACTGTTCTACACAAATCTATTTCATCCCAACCGTTAGCTTTTTTCTTGCCCTTTCGCTTTAGGCTCATGGGGATGGACTTAAGAAAATACTTCTTCTCATTCTTCTCAACATTCCTCCTACTATCCTCGATCCTTTATCCCAATACACATGGTCAATTAATTGAATCTGTGAGCGTTTCGGAGAATAGGGAAATTGGCACCGTTGTATATGACCTCAAAGAACGTCTATCTCGGCATCTTGACCCTGACCAGCTGAATAATCTTACCGCTTATGCAGGACAGCAAGACCTCTTTTGGCCTTTTGCTTTAAAGGATCTTCGAATAATTGTAGCTCGGCCATTGGACAGAGAAGCTATCTGTGAGAAACAAAGGGCACTTGTTTTAAATCAACATCATGGTGGACAGCAGATGCAGGGAGAAGACTGTCCCATCTATCATTGTTGTCAGTTACTTCACGTAAATGTGGTTGTTAGTCCAACTAGTCCTCCAATGGCCTTCTTCATTCGAGTGGCCGTACAAGATCTTAATGATAATCCACCAATATTTTCTCACATTGAATCTCCTTTCGCCACTATCCCTGAGGATATCCCTGTTGGTGAACGGATACATCTCCCTGAAGCTTTTGACGCCGACAGTCGACCTTTTGGAGTTGTTGACTATCGAATAACACAATGGATGCAAGGAAATGCCTCTCATTTCCAGCTAAACGTAATTGCAGACCAAGAAAATGAGGAAGTCAGCAGAAATCGAGAAATCGGCTTCACGAAAATTGGTCGACCTTACCTGAAAGTTATCCATCCTCTTGATCGTGAAACTGAGGAAGTATATGAATTTATTTTACAAGCAATTGACGGTGGTCAGGGTGAGGGCAGAATGCCTTATACTGGAAGTGTAGCGGTCATGATTCGCATTCGAGATGTTAACGATAACGCTCCTGTTTTTGATGAAAAATCCTACAGTGCTGTAATTCATGAAAACACTCTTCCTCAAAGGATTCTACAATTCAAAGTGTCGGATAGGGATTCAGGAGAAAACGGGAGACTGTTTCTCAACATTATTGATTCACCTCACAAGGTGAGCAATCTCTTTCGAATCTCTCTACAAAATAATCTTCCGCAAGGTGAGATGATCGTCAAGTATGGTAATTCCCGCCCTACTCCTGGATCTTTCTATACTGCATCACTTCATCTTCTTGAATACCTTGACGCTGAGCAGCTACCGCCTGTATTAAAGTTCTACATTTCAGCGTCAGATAATGGCCAACCACCTTTGAGTTCTCGGGTGGAGGTTAATATTGATATCGTTAACGTGAATGACCAAGCACCAAAGATTGAATTTTATAGGGAGGGAACGAGACTAACTCCAAATAGACTGGTACTACCTGAAGTTATAACAGCCCCAGAGTCTATAGTTGCTGAAGTTCATGTCACCGATGCGGACTCAAGCTTGAGTCAATTAAGTTGTAAAATCACCTCAGAGGGAGATACATTTCGACTCACAGAAGTAAATCCGTTTACTGGGACTATGGAAAACTCAAACTATGGAGGTCATTTGATAGCATCATCCCAAAGTTTCCTTTTCCCTGCTTATCGACAGTTTACGCTCAGGACTAAGGTTAATCTGGACAGAGAAGCGAAGGCCTTGTATGTGGTAAGTAAACAGTTACGTGAAATAAATTTATTTAAACATATAAGAAATTATTGAATAATTAAAATATTGACATTTTGTGCTTATTTCGAGTAAAATCATTATTAGCTTATTTCAAAGTGTTAAAAACTAACATGTCCATAGCATTTAGAAAAATAGAATAGAAAATTTTTTTATTTTGAAATTCAAAATATGAGCAAGCACTAGTTGCATAAAAAGCCAAAAAGTATCAGTTTCATAAAAAATAAAATCCCTTAGTGGTTCCAGAAGATCAATCTTACCAAATTAAGCAAGTAGTATTTGTTTAGATTTAATTAAAAAAACACTTAAACGAACAGAATCAGGGGCTGCCTAAAATCAGTTAACACACACAATAGTCTCCTTCCCTTTTTGATTTAACAATCGAAAAGCAAACGAAGTTTCTGTCCATTTAAATATGCAAGCACAATAAAATCTCATTTAAACAATCTAGCACATTAATGCATAGGCGGGGGGGGGGGGGGGGAAGGTGAGCAATATGATGGCATGGTGAGGGATTTTTTACCCCAAAGGGACTTTGCGTGGCTCCAGGAGCATAATTCCAACCATAAGTCAGTGATTAAGACTCCCATGTTGTGGAAATGTAAAAAAGAGGTTAATCTGACTTCCGGAGGACCAATGATGGGACTTCTGTATATTTTTTCCCCCGATGTATTACTAACCATCAATTGTGGTGGTCGTTTTTTTGACAACCCTAGTTGAATGAGAAGACGAAAATGAGTCAGTCGTTGGAGGTTTGATATAATGACTTAATTGGCATTTATTTGGAGGGAAAGTCTGATCTCGCCAAATATTTTCTTGTCTTCTTTTCTACCGTGCATAGCCATTAAACTAAATTTGGTTTGGCTGACCTCAACAGAGTGTAAACACGTGGGGGAAAAGCGTCGAATCTAATGATTGGATAAATATTAACTAATATTAATTTGCATATATAACTCAGCATTTAAAATTGTGGCCAACTGAGAGACATTCCTATTTACTTGCTTGAGACGCGATTTTACCAAATTTGGAACAATTATCATCCCATTTGTGAACACGATTTAGTGTGTAGATTTACATTACTTTGAATGCTATTTAATGTTTTTCTACCTACACGGAAAGCGTTTTGCAGTTTTGGACGGGCGCGTAACAGTTCTACCATTTATCAATTTAATTAAATCTTGAAGATCATTATTACTCAACAATACAAATCACTCGTCAAGGCTGATCATTTCAATTTGTTCAAATAGAAATTAGAGGAAGAGAAAAGATAATTTCTTAACCTTTTTAGAGCAACTATCGAAACAATTCTTAAATTAAAAAATAATTGATAGATAAACTGTCATAGCAACTTACTTTAATTGCTATATCATCTCCTCAATAAAACCAATGTCATTGAGAGGGAATTAATTAGACCTAAAATTACGAAAAAGTTACAACTTGAATTCCACTTATCGGTTATATTCTGCTGACAAAAAGTACAAAATTGAAGACCTTGTTCCGAAATAAATAACGAAGGCCAGTAAATTAGAAACAGAGTCGAATATATATATATATATGGTGTTTTAGAATTAGAATAATATAAGGCATTTCTTTGCATAATAAGTGTCTTTTGTATATATTTCATCTATTATATGTTAGTGGATAAAAAAGAACTCACATTTTGTATATCCTTTGAACATGAAATAATTAAACATTCCACACTTTTAAACCGCACATAAACAAGATTAATAGTACTAAAAATTCATCCTCCATCGGCAATTTGAAACGCATATATGCATTACCTACATCTAGACGAAGGAGAGGTCTGGTTTTTTTTGCATTACACCCTGTGGAGTGGAGGACAAGAGGAGGGGCTGGGTGGATGTAGGAACTGGGGGCAGGAGGGAGGGAGGGGGGGGGGGGGGGGGGGGGGGGGGGGGGAAGGCGGTGTGAGTAAGGTATCATCATCAATTAATTTTCACTTCTACTCCAAAATGCGTGAGAACGCAAAAGGAATAAAAACTCCCACTCAATCGTTACGGTTCGTTATTCCCCTTCCTCCCTAACCCTAAACCTTTCATCCTTCTCTTTGCCTCAAATTCGCCTCCTCTCTACCCACCAGTGTATGGGTAGACCTCTCTTTTAAGTTGTGTGAGCTTAGGGAAAACTAAACTCTACCGGGTGAGGAGGGAGGGGGTGGGGGTGGGGGTGTTATTGCGGTCGAAATGATTAATCTTCATAGAATGTGTGTTTTGCTTTTACTTACAATACTAGAGAAGAACTTCTCCTTACCCTTTGGTTGCCTGTCTTAAAGGACCTCATGAATCACATTCAGCCAAGACTTTAAGGTGCAAATTGTAAAATGGGATAGTATTTTAAGGCCATCAATTACCTAACAAAAGTTTGTGCAGTTTAATTTCCTTTTCACAAGACATGTTAATTCTCCAAAATATTAAATCGTTTTTATTCTTGTTTAACTTCACTTGGCATTGCAATTGAAACATGTTATAATATGACTAACCAGTAAGGCGGGGTGATTAAAATGTAACCATCTAGTTACAAATGAAATAGCAATTTTAACCCCACTCTGTAGAAATGTGTGTAATATGGAGGGATAATACTGAAGACTCAAATTTTTTGCTGACGCTTTTTACTATTAACCCACGAAGTAAGAGATTATATGGGATTAAGTGAGCATAGCTTTCAAGTTCTAGCGCGTTTGCTTGAACTCAAGAGGGTCAGAAAAAAAGCGTCCCTCTGATAGTATAATTCAGAATACTGGCTGTATGGTCGATATGGTCATCACATACCTCTTGTTGCCTGGAAAATAACTTCTTGAGTTAGTGCCCAGAAGCGTATCAATAGCATTTAGTACCAACCAATGTATTTACTTCCAGTCTCTTAAACATTTTGCGAATTTGTTAAATGTTTTTGTTCCACAGTTGCTAACGACCTTAGCAACAACCTGGACTTGAGTATTTTTTTAAATTAGCGCTTGCCTACTTTACGCTCAAATCATTGGTTTCCAAACTGAAGAGTGGGTTGATAAATTGGCGCTTCCCGATCATTTAGACGCTCAATGATTTTTATTGACAATCATTTTTTTCTATTATCTCTAAGTTTCTAATTACTTAAGATGTATCTTTTAAAGATGATTTTACAAATTATTTCCATTGAAGAATAATTGAATATTTAATTTAAATAATGCATTATGATTTTATGAAAAGTATTTAATGCTATTAACTTACACATTAATTAGTAGTACGAAAAATCGTGAATTTAAAATTCATAGGCAAATAATTATTCCAATTATTGTTATGTAGCATGTAATGTGCATTATTGATGCATAATATATCTATTTCTGTTAAATTCAAATTTTTCCATTGAAAGTTATTTATAAAAGAACTGATGTTATCTTTCTCTCTCAACGGAAATTTATTATTGTTTGATTTTTCCCTTAGATGTTATAATTTATGGTATTTACTAGCAAATATATTATTATTAACTATAGCTTAGGTATATATAAACGCATATTTGTACTTTACAATCTACTTACTTAAGTTATTTCCTTACTTCGTTACCTTTGAGATAGTTATCTAAGTAGCTGAAAAAAACTTGCTTACTGCAGACAAGTGGGATATAAACGGTCTTATGTTATAATTATTTCGTTAGTCAAATTGAAATTATTTCTTTTACTATAATCAGGAAAGCATTTTTTTAAATAAATGTGAATTCTGACTCAATTGATTTAAAGACGGAACAACAAATATTGATTGTAATTGGATATTCTCAAAGCAAGTTATATGGACATTCTTAGTGATTCACAAAGTTTGCACTTGATTAGCTTTCTCCTGTAAAGCACATTTTGCTATATTTATTTTCATCTAAATGAAATTAATTAATAGCATTCGACAAGCACCCTTATTCAACTTCCTTAAAATTTTATTTAAACAATTTTTGTTTTTATTTCTGATATTCATGATTTCTTGAGGAATTGTGGAGATTCTTTATGATTTCCGGTTGATATTATTGCCTCGGCTGAAAAAATCTCAGATATCAAATCTCTTACTAACGGAAATACAATATTGGCTGATTTTACAAGGTTGTCCCTGATATAATATGGTATTTTAGGCCAATAATGTAGTAAAACGAAAGCACAAACACAACATGCAAATAGCATTTAATTGATGGAAGTATTATGTAATGAGAATTTCAAATCAAATATTCGATTTCTAGTGCTTTAGGCCTCTTTATCCACCTTCAATATACGCTACCAAATATTAAAAATTGATTTCAATTCAGGGAGAATAGAGGTTATATCAAGTTTAATTGACTTATTTGTTCACACAGGTTTTTAATAAATCTAGTAGAGAGGAAGAAAGTAATTTTTTAAATTTTCGATCTGGAAACCCGAGTCGGGATCTGTCGTAGCTTAGGCTTCTTGACCACTAGGCCTCAAATATACCAGATGTCGGGTTTCAACAGCTAAAGTTTACTCTTACTATTGAATTATTAATGGAAACTTCCTTTAGTCTCGCCCTAAGAAACGTTGCACCTGATTCCAGAAAAAAACTTCTTTGTTTTACAAGTGCTCTGAACAGTCACAAATCCAGTGATTGAGGATATTAATAAAAGATCAAAGTGAATTGAATCTATATAAACGCACATTGGTTTAAAATTGATGAGGAAACTCCCAAGCCCTTTTAAGAAGCGTTTTTTTCCAATCTCTTAATAATACAAAAGAGACGCCTAAGGGGTCTTTCTCATTGAGAAACTGGAATTCTGCTGCTCCAACCATTGACCATTTCCATATTTGGTTGAACTGCGATCATTGTCTTTGCAGACTATCTAGCTAGTCACTGAAGCATTGATACATATATTTATTTATTTCAAATGGCAGGCGTTTTGATAGCTATCATTAGCCATTTAGCTGACATCGGGCTTCACAGAGGGAAAGTTCTTCAAAGTAGAAGAAAGTCAAAGGGTGGGGAACAGAAGAGCGATTTACAGGTGTGAAAGAGCCAGACAGACACAAAGGTAGAGAAAAAGGTTAGGTGAGTAC
>UZAE01000654.1:0-20059 GCA_900617975.1 Rodentolepis nana | reverse complement strand
GCACTTTAATAAATCGCCCATTTCACTCCCATTAGCTTACATTATTTTAAAAAATGTGTTTTGAAATTGATAAATAATAGTAAAATGAAAAAGAAAATTCTAATTTCTTGCGAGTAGAACTAATAGTTTTAGATTGATTTTGTAAACTATAAATATGACTGATAAATAAAGTCTTAAACGATCACAGAAATGAATTAAATAGCGAAATTAATTTATTGCTATTTATTAATATAGTTTTTCTTTAAAACGTTTTAGAATTTCGGTAAGTTTTGGACTTTTATCTGAAACAATACGATGTGATTTTCAAAATACACTGCAACTTTAAAAGTAAAAGTAAAAATAAAATAAAACCAATTGTGGAATAGAATATGCTTGCATGAGATAAGCCCACTTGGGCTTTCCAGCATACCAGAAGGAAATGAATTCCTTTTAAATTTAATTCGTGAATTCAATGAGCGATTGGATATCTGACTAACCACGTCAAAAAGAAACCTCTTTTACATCTGTAAATCGCTCTTCTGTTTCACACCCCTCGAATTTATTCTACTTTGATGAATCTTCCTTCTTTGGAGCCTGAAGTCAGCTAAATGGCTAATGATAGCTATCAAAACGCCTGCCATTTAAAATAAATAAATAAATAATTCGTGAATTCAATGAGCGATTGGATATCTGACCAACCACGTTAAAAAGAAACCAACACCTAGTTTGTTCTAACTTAGGTGTAAAATCGGTTTCTTGCCCAGATTTGCGCAATTAGAGTTAGTAGGGAATACTACTTTTTTCACCGTTAACACTTGCTATGTACAGAATTTAATCCAACTTGAGGGACATTAGATAAGAAAAATCAAAAAGGAAAGCAAAAAGAGTATAACATGGGAATTTTTTCTTTAAATTTGCTTTTTTTAACTGCATCTTAAGCAACTTTGACATTTCTCTTACCACCAGAAGAACACTTTGCGCTTGCCCATATGGGATATTTTGAAAATTTGTTTAAACTGCTTAACTTAAAATATCTCAAATACTTATCCTTTCATTCATAGTCGTATGGAAATTTTGACCAACTAAATTTCATAGTTTTCCTATTTAGATAAGTGAACTCTACTTGATAACTTAAACTTACCTCGAAATTTAATTTAACACATATGCATTTTCATTGTCTGTAAGAAGATCAAATTTGTCCTCATCCCAGGAGCAGAGAAACTTGTCGATCCCTGCTAACTAGGTTTAGAGACTCCCTTATGAAGTTGATGTCGACCAAAGGGTCTTTCCTGCGTAGTTAACACGAATCACGTGTCTACTGGACAGATGAAAATAAATTTGGGATAAGCGTATGAGAATGGAGTGGGAGGGTGATTTAGATGGGGAGAACAGATCGTCTCAGTACAGAGATAGTGGAACTCGAATAGGATTAGACACTGTAAATTTATTTACAACGAATAATATTTGTAGAACTTCTTATCATTTATTTATTGTCGAATAAACAATACAAATTAAACGCACTCTCATATATATGCCTCCTTATTATTAAATTAAAATTTCATGAACAATAGAGGCAAAACTGAAGTTTTATGAATTATTAAATTAAGAGCTTTGCTCGAATTTGTTCTTAACTGTAAAAGAAATAGTAAAGACTTAGAAAATCATGGTTAGAGGTAAAAAAGGAGTAAACAGGTCGACGAAGTCCGAAACGCTCACTTTGGCCATGACAGAGTTCATAAGGTCAACTGAGAGGACTGATTCCAATTAGGTGTGGAGGTAGTGGAACTCAGGTGACCTTATGAATGGAGTGTTGATGGACTTTCCACAAAAATTAATACAACTTGGAAAGTTCTCAAGCAAAGTTGGGAAACAGTTGATTTTGTAATTAATCGGAATATTTTTGAAGGTAAAATCAGTTGAATTTATTTCCTTGTGTCTTCAAATATTTATGCTTACTTGCTATTCACTAAAGTTTAAACTCTCTGAACGCAATGTCTAATTTAAAACGAGCAGTAATGTATTGTAACCTGCTTCCAAATGTTTATTTGATTTAGAAAGAGCCTTATAAAGGCACTATTTTGAAAGTTGAATAAACATACGAAATGAAATACATGGAACAAGTCGGGTTAAAAGTAATGAAATTGAAAGTTAAACTAAAAATTTGCAAGTTTGCACTAGCATGAATCACTTCAATCAAAATTGTTAAAGTGACTTAAATTCTAATGCGCCATCATCATCATCATCGCTAACATCAAAATACTGAAATAGGGAGTAAGCATAATTCGATAGAGTTTAGTGCAAACATTTCTAAGGAAAAATTTAGCTTTTGTTTAAAATAAATGTAAAAAAAATATTTTACATTTAAACCTAAAATAATTGCCCACTCAAGGTACAAAACCTATCTATTGATTTTAATATCAATTTTTAATTTTTTTTTTCATTTAAAATTCAATATTTCTAGACACTACGGCGCTATATACTTCAAGAGATAATAAAATGTATCCACTGGAATTGACTAAATAGTGAATTAGCGGCAGATCGAATTGGGAAGTACAATAAAGCCAGTAAATCAAGAGAGTTTTTCCTAAGCTCAAATTTTGCGATTTAAAGCACAACTTTCTGGTTGTGTCTAAATACAGGATTTTAAGTGTTTGCTGACGCCATTTTAGATTACTGGCTTCTTTTATTTATTACATTTAAATATATTGCACCACCGTTTCAACCATTTAAATAGTATGCGTGAACTTTATCCTGATGTTACATTGTGATTTATTATTTTCTCTCTTTACAATCCATTGTAAGTGGACAAAATTTTAACAACTTGATGTCGTGTGAAAACAAATGAACTGCGGTCAAGTTTAAATAGCAGAATTGATGGTGATTTAGAAAATGTTATATCAGATAATTTAGTTCTGTCGATTTTTGGTTTAATCCGCACATAAAAGACGGCTCAAAATTCAGATTTTGTTGTTCGTCCTTAAGGATGAAACCGCGTTTCTATTCAACTCGATCAAACGATTAGTTACTTTCGTAGGTCGTCCATATCATTTCGTTTCAAAGCAGAGTTATATACGAATTATTTGCTATGATAATCAATAATACCCTATAACTGCTATATTTTTCAACAAAGCCCCAGCCATAGATATTTCCACCATAATTAGGACTTACCACAATAGCATTTACAGAGGCGAGAGGGGATTTGTTTTGGAGTTTTAAATATTTTAATTAAATTGGGACACAGTAAATTAAACAAGGATGTTAAAACATGTTCATACTGAGCAATTATTGAAAATTAAAATTCTCCAACCACGAATTTAACTCAACTCACGGCAAGTAATTCAGTTTGATTGACAAAATAATTCTAATGAATTGAATCCTAAAATTTCTTTTATAAAAGGATGTTTGCCAGTTGCATGGTAATCTAAAAAATTTTGTCATCCTCATCTTTGAAGAGCAAACGACTTGATGCTAAAAGATACGTAGAATTGATCAAAAATGGGTCCACAAATACTAGACGTCGAGGAAAAAGCCAGCCCTAATCCACGGTCTAAGTTATGGAGATAGAATTGTGCAACGTGAACTACCAGGAAGTAAATATTGTGCAATCCGTCTGGAAAAACAATACGATGTTAGACACTTCGTTTTCCCTAATTTCGTTCACAATCATTATTTTCTGCTCGAATTCACTACTTACTAGATACATAGTGTCTTCTGGATAAAAAAATATTCAATTTCTTTATAGACGTGGACAATAAAAATAATTATGAATAGGTGCTATAGAAACGGTAGAAAGATTCCAGGATGAGTTAGTGATTTATAATTCACATATTAATGCTGATGTCAATTAAAAGTCTGCAATTCTAGAAGACAACATTAGAATACATGTTATCTCAAAATATGCACCCACCTCTCCTTGCCCTTGCAGTTTCTCTCTTTTTAATTGAAATATTAATTCAAGAAATTTTTACAAACAGTCGCTTTTATCACTTAAAAAGTTGATAGTGGAATGAGGCGATGTTATGTTGTGTTGAAAAGTTTCCTCTTTTCTATTTAATAAACTCGAGCGATTGTCTACTTATTGCTAGTTTACTATTCCTATTTGTTGTCTGCTACAAACTTTGGCTGTGACATTGCCGTATACGCTGCACTTCTCCAATCCAGTGATGCTTTTGTGCAAAATGACAATAAGGTGTTTACCCTGGCAACATGGAAATACACTTTTTCTGCACTCACTTTTGATACACTGGAAGAGATGATGCGGAGGTACCCTATTTCTGATTTCATTCACTTTGCTGATACACTTCAAGCAAACTTTCACGGCTACTAATGGGCATATGACTTTGTGCAAAAAATTCTTCCATAGTCTGCCAAATTACTGATTCAAACAGGAGCTTTAATGTCTAATCGTCCAAATTTGTAGATCGTTGCGATTTGGGATTTCGAATGCCCCATTAAGATATTTTAAACAAAAATTTGCATCGGTGGACTGCAAACACTTGACCATATATATGCCAATAATGGCTTTGGAAGTCTGGCGGGGATTCAAGCTCTGAGGAGAGAAAAGTCGAATGCAATGTCTGCCGGATGTACTCGCTGTCTGCTTTGGTGTTTTGGCAAATCTTTGCTCTTTTTACAACAAAATGCGATTCACTGAACATGATTTATGCTGTACAATTTAATTACTGGGAAAACAAACTCGTGGAGTTGTTTCCTTAAAAGTATCTGCTCACAAACTCAACTCAAACGTACAATTTTCCATTCATTAATAAACTCTCGGTGATATTTTATTGTTGAAAATTTTTGCAAATTTGGCTCTTCGTTATCTCTATTTTCCTATCTCTTATATAGCGGTAGTTGATCTGCATTTTTTATCAATTCGTTTTTCGGTTTTTTTAAAAAAATTAATTATCTTTCAGCGTAAAGCTTATAATAGTTGCATCTACGTATTATACGGTGCAAGATTATGGAAAAGTAAATCAAATTTCCGATTTATTGTTAAAATAAAACTTTATTTATTAATTCTATCTGCTTCATTAAATCATCCAAGTGCTTATTTTTGACTTTGGTCTGCTGTTTTCTGCATTCTTCTCAAAAGTGAATTTATCCTTACGGAGTAATACGAGTTCAGTTAGTGCACTTCAGGCTTTAGTGTCGAATCATACCTACAAATCGGTCTTTTTCATTTGAGACTGTCTTGTCGGGACTTGGTTAATCCGGTTTGAGCCTAGCTTCTCTGCGTCTCCATTCCAATTTCACTTCCTTTCCACTTCGTCCATTTCCATCGTTGTTCTCGCATAAAATTCGATTGTTCTGATATGCTTGTAACTCAAAAGCAACTTCGATTTGTAAGAGAAATAATCTACGTCTTTAATACTGATTTGCTGAGCGATCCGTTGATTAGTTGAATAGCAAAGTTATATAATTAGCTTTCAGAGCTATTCAACTTATGCACACCAATTCGGTAATATAAATAATGCCTTTGAAAGAAAATAAGTGAGCTTTTTCAACCACTATTTCATAATACTTTATTGGAAATTTTGATTAATGTATTGCAAATAACTGAAAAATATGTAAAACCCTTTTTTTTGCTATAAAAAGTGTTTTTGGAAACATGTTAGGTATTATTTCACATTAGGAGATTTTGTAATGCCTGTACAAGCACTACTTTTTAAACACTATAGCGCATAAAACATTTAAGTAGGAACTGATTGCTTTGGTTACCTGAAGATGAGTCGGGCCTTGTCGAGAGCTGATCACGCAGCTCTTCTTGGGGAAACTCCTCTCATTGATCATTCCCCTTTCTAGAATTTAAGTTGTCATCAAAGCTATGGATCTTATCTTTCTCTAGTTAAGCACTAAAGATGTGAAGATGAAAATACGGTTAGCAATGAACCATTAATTGGAATGGTGCAACTTGGGATGTTTGATTTCCTCAAATGTCAAACGAATTGAACTAATTACTGCGTTGGCGATTTCAGAATGCTAGTTTGTTCGTGAGGATCGATATGTCTTTCAGTTTTCTTAAATTGTACACTTAAACTTACCCCTGACTGCCGTTAATTCAAAATGAAAACTGATATGAGAAGCCTTCAAATTTCGTTTTTCGTCACTTCTCACTTCAAGTAGCTTCGATTGTGATAGGCTTTTCTGGCAATGACATATTTATGATTGAAGAATTCTCTGACTCAATAACACACCTGTTCTTCCTTAACATCCGAGGTCATAGTTCTCCTACTCAGTTTGCTTAGTAGTAAACCCCGCCAATTAAGTCTGATCAGTGTTTATTTATTATTTATTTCAAAAAGCAGGTGTTTTAATAGTTATCATTAGTCCTTTAGTTGACTTCGGGCTTCAAAGAGAGGTGGAGAGACATCAAAATGACAAAAAATCGAGAGGGGGGAGAGAATAATGATTCGCAGATGTAAAAGAGACAGACAGACAATGGTAGCAAAAAGGTAAGGTAAGGTGAATACTGTGGAAGTAGTGGAATATGACATACAGTGGGGTCATGGTAGTTTGAAGTCAAAAGTCAATAGCCGAATAACAGACTTTTTCGCCGTATGAGTATACGTTGTACATGGTGCACCACGTGGAGGTAAGTCAATTGAACGCCTCGTCTGATTAGTGTAAGGAATTCCGAAACTCCGCAATGGGGTGTCCCCAATTAAGAAAAAAGAGCTGGAAACGTTGTTATAAATGCACTTTGGAGACATTAAGTATCTTATTTGATAATATTTAGAAACTCCATCTCTAAAAGGAATTTATATAAATTCGTGCATGACTTATTTATCAATATTTTGAGAGCAAAGAAACAATGCGACATTTGCTTTATCCCTTAAATTTAAAATTTGGGGTATTTTACTTGCTTACTAATTATCTCCTGAAATCTCCAAGGTAATTAATTTCAGGTGGGTTTATACGATGTATTTCATTACGAGTGTGATTATTAATTTTCATGAGTTTTGGACGTCAAATTTTATCCTCGTCTGACCATTCTCTCTACCCGGTGAAAATTAGAGCTGAACGCTTACTCATTCGTCTAAATGTGCTTAGTGCAAAATAAGCTCATTACGTAAAATTAAGTCTTCGTATTTTACTATTGATTTTTACTTTTACCTATTGTTATATGCCTATAATATTTGGAAAGCATGTTTTAACTAATAGCATGAACAACCACGAGATTAATCGAGTGTCCAATTGGCACAAAACATTAAAGACTAACCTTTATTCGGTAGCCAAGGCATATATTCTGCTTTTTTAAAGTTCGGAATATTATAATATGCAATATTGGACGATACCAACTCCACAAATGAAACTCAAGTTCCTTTAAAATAAATAAGGCACTTGAATCCTTTTTTAGAATTCGCCTCATCCTTCTATTCCAGTGACAAATAAAGCAAAATGAGAATAGTTTCGTTTCAAGACGAAATCAAACATTTAAGCATTATCATACCCAAATTTTTTCTCAGCACTATTCGATTTAAAATTTTTATTAAACGCATTTTAAAAATATAAACGCTTTTTGTCTAAGCATGGGCATAACTGCATGATGATATGCCAATTTCTTTAAGCAAACCGATGGAGTTTTGAGAGTCACCAGTAACGATCTTACAATAGCATTTTCTTCAATTCGTTTACAATTTTTTCCCAAGAAATATATATTCCTGCGTGGCCTGTTAGAGCTCCCCTGAAAATTGCACCTATTAAGTAAAAAATATTTCGGCAAAAATAGCTTTAAAGAAAAAAATGCCTGCAAGTAGAAGCACTAAATGCCGCTCTTCAGAATTGGCTCAAACAGTAGAATTATCATGTGTAGCCATAACAATTTTAACTCTTTCCCACGCTGAAATGTAGATAAGATTGATAGTTAAAAATTCAAAGTTTGAAGTCAACATAAGACGTGCTTTTTTGGGAACGCAAATGTAAGTTATATATTAGTAGAACTTACCAGAATTAAAATACCTATGAAATTCATATTGTTTTGTTAAAAATACAGAATAGCCACTATTGAACCCGAAATCGGAACTTAAAGACATGAAAACATATATATATTTTATATTCGGTAAAAATATAAGCTTTTGCTTGTGGCAAAGTGATATTACTGCAAATAAACGAGAAGTATTTTTCTAAAGAATTTGACAAATAAAGTAACATCAGGAATAATATTTATTCAGGCTTATATCCCGTACCGCGAATTTTAAAAATAAATGTATTATGTTTGAGAAAGTACTTTGGCACTTAACTACCTTTACACTTCGCGCGGTGGCGGGTTGAAAAGCTAGAGAGAGAGAATAAAAAGAAATGTTTAAAGAGAGAATGATACAACTTGGTAGTCAATCCCCTTTAGTCGTACAAAGATTGCGCTGTTTGGAGTTGATTTTTGAATGCCTGACTCCTGAATTGAAGACACTTTATTAACCCTTAAATTGTTCCCTTTCAGTTTCTTAGATTAAGATTTTTTGCATGCCAACAAAGCCGCAACAAGACAAGCAAAGGCCTCATTGATTTCACTCTAGCTTTTAATCCACGATGTCCTTCATCAGTGTTTTTTACCTTTTTAAAGGGATTTGAACTGTTTCGTCATTGTGAACAGTAATTCCAACATGAGAAATACGACTTTTGAGCCAAATTTAACACATTAGAAGGGTAAATAAAGACCCTCAAGTTTACAGAAAACGGCAAAACTTTTTGGCAGCCTATAAAGCGAGAAATTAAGTGTCTGTATACTAAAGAAATGAGGGAGTATTGCTGAGGGAAACTCTGAGGTCATTTGCTCATATTTGACTTTTAATTTCATCCGGGTCTCCTGCTTTTCGAAATTCCACAATAGGGGTCAAGATAGATATCTATCGGATCTGTTTCAGGCAGTTTCATTCATTAAACTTCATATTGGGCGCCAATATGAAATGACATCCGGTAATTAAACTGTGATAAATTAGGAGCCTCTTCCACTCTCTCTCCAACCCCACTTCCCTCTTGTCAATAACTCATTCACTCAGAAAGGGATATTTAGACAAAGGTCCTAAGATCGGTTAGATTAAGCCTGCATGATCTTCCTGGACACATTCATTTTTGATAAATGCCATGTGTGGTGAATACCTATTGGAGGCAGTTAATAATGATACCGATTGTGACCGGCTTCACCGGAATAAGCACCGGGAACTTTGGATGCAGTTATCTATGATTAGATAGGAGATTCCTCGGAAAGCAAAGGTGTATTAGGTGTACTATAAACATCATGAAGTAGTATGGCGTAATTTGGGAAGAAGGAAATTAATCATTTTTTTTACGTTTTGACCAATCCACTCCATTTTGAGAAATATTCGCTTTTGCAATTGGGAAACTGTCAGAGATGGTAGGCAACTTAAATTTGCCCTCGATATTACCTACTCTCTCAAAATAGTCAAAAATAGCGCGTTTAATATAAATTAGAAAAAAAAATCGTCAATACATTGGCGGCTGCCTTATTTTGAGAAGCGCGAATGTTTTAAAGCGTTTTGCCAAAAAACTGAAATTGTCTTGTCTCATACTCTTTTAAACATTTGTGTACATATTAATGTGACTAAGATTGCTCTGTTTAGTTTTAAGTTCACCAAGAAATATTTTTGACCGATGAATGTCATTGGCAAAATGATAAGATATCCATATAAGTCATTTTCCCTTTTAGAAAACACTTGAGTAGGGTCAAATCTTGATAACTTGAAAGTACTTTACCCAGGTTTAAAGATTTTCTCCAACACACGAGAATAGGTTTATTCAACTTAAAGATCTACAGATGCAAGCACGATTTCTATTGTCTTATATTTCTTGTAATTACAACGACATGTTTAATATAATCTAGTTAGTTTAATTAGTGCACATTCTCATTACTTAAGAAGAAGTTGGTTTGAAGTCAATTGTAAATAAGAAAAAAAACAAAATTTATTAGGGTAATTTTATTCTTTAAATCTATTTCACCTTGCGCTTTCATTATTGTGAGAAATCATCTTTAACTTGCCAAAATTAAACAGTGTGACTTGAAAAATCGCATGAACTATAAGGTGCCCTATAAATTTGCAGTGTTAATTTTCAGTTAAATAATAAATTAATGTCCCTTGTTGGTTCAACCTTTCGCATCTTGATATTAACTTAAATTTCATTTTTCTTATTCGAATCAATCGAATGGATTTCGCTTACTAAAAGCATTAAGATCAAATTAATTCACGAAAATTTAACAGGATATGATGCGTTGCACTGTCATAGTTTGGCTGTATCTGTTGACAACCATAATGATTTTTTTCTTAACTCGAATAGGGTGTATTGAAATTCAAGCATAGTATTCTTGTTATTGACTCGTGAAAAACCTTTTATTATGAGTATGATGAAAAAAGTTTATATTTTTATGAGATTTGTCTATACCTCAAATATGCCTTTTTTTAATTTTATTAAGAATTTCCGAGTAAAGCACTATTTGTTGTTTGAGCGCCTACCAATTATGTGGTCGTTCAGGCTGTTTTGCGACGCGATTGGCCAGTTCGACCACCTGTCTCAATGCTTTAAATACGGCGTTTGCAGCCTAACTTCCGTTGCACAAAGTTGACGCATCTTTAAAACAAAATTCCCACACGCAAACATACGCATTGTTTAAGATGCTCACTAACGTGGAAATTTGCCCATAAATACCAGCTCTACTTGTAACTCTTCCGAGCGCATGGTTATGATTTCTCCAGAGCTCAATATACACTCGCACTTTCTCGAAATGTATTTTCACCATATTGGGATAAGATTGATCGAACTCTCAGTTATCTTTTGGTGTAAGTTAAAATTCGCTCTATTTTTTGTTTATATGCGATTGACCTTCAATTAACGGAACAATTATTCCCTCAAATGTATATATCCTTAAACCAGGAAGCACGAAAGAGATAAACAATTGCAAGTGCTGAATTCCGCCAGCTTTTTACCTGAAATTTTTTCCCCTCAGCACTAACTTGTCCGCAGACCATAAATAGTTAAACTTTAATGCCCTGTCAAAAATGCGCCGTGCTGATCTAATAGACGATATATGCAATGCAACATTTAGAATTTGAAACTTTGGAGGCCATAAAAAATTCTTCCAGCCTTTCTGCATGTTTTACGAAACAAATTAAAAATATCTAATTTGCACTTTGTGTCGCATTTGTTTAGATTAAATCACTCCCTTCAAAATTCTGCTTCTGCACATCAATTTAAGCAATTTCAAAGATAATATTGTTCAATTTGCAGAAGGAATATTAATTGCTAGCTCAACGCCCCCACACCTTCCCTTCCCCCCCTCGCTATTTCGTATCTTGGCAGGTGATAATAAAACTTGATAATTACGAAGGTTAGACGCGTGTGGAGAGATATTGTGAAGGTTAAGTTGATCCACTAACTAAAATAACATTCAAATTTCTTCGGTTAAAGAGCGAGTACGTTTAAGAACATTTACCCGTTTACAAAAAACATTTCAGACTTGCCTTGTAGCTGTCTTCTTTTTTGACCAAAGTTATATTTTTGAAATCCTTGCTCAGTGAGTTGGTTGTATTAACAAAAAAACAATAAAATTTACAAGTTAGGAGAAATTTGTCTTAACCAAGTGCTTGGTATGCTATATTGCTCTTATAGCTCAATTCTTAGCCACTTTAAATTCTTCCCATTTAGAATTCGGAGTCATATTCATTGACTTTCTTTTCATTATCGAGTGCTTGAAAATTTAGGTCATTCGATGTATAGGAATTATTTGAAAATCGTTCTTCTCTGCAACCTAGAAATAATGTTATTCCCATGTAAATTTTAAATAAACTCTGGGCATATAACCCATTAATTTCAAATTAACGGCATTACAGAAGTAAATGCGGATGTTAGATCGCTTTTCCCAAAAAGATAACTATTAAATGAGCATTTTGAATATTGTTAATGCTACTCAACAACAGCGGATAGAGTTTTTCAGGTCTTTAAATGTACAGAAATCTAGCAAAACTCTAAGATTGATCATTCTAGAGTAAAAATTTATGGTTGATCGTTGCTTAAGTTTAAGCTCAAATAAATTAAAAGAAACCTAATAACTTTGCTGCTTAACTCAAGGTCAAATATTTTGCTTTAGGTTTTGCGAAATGAAGAAGGATCATTTAACAGCTACTAATATTTTATTTAACTTTGATATTTAGCCAATAATATTCGTCCAATTAATATTTAACCAATAACACCGACCAATTATTTTTAAAGGCCTTAAAATAATCGGTAAATGAATCATGACATTAGTCTAAATGATCTATTGAAATGCAACATTACCTTTCATTCTGTTTTGGGAGCAATAATTATCATTTTTAATGTCCTAATTTCATTTTGTAAAGTGTAAAATTTGATTAGCTTGAAGTCTTCATCACATTTCACCCTTTTAATATCTATACGAATCTAATATACTAAAATAATTCTCTAAGGTTGCTTATCATTACCAATTTATTAGCTCCTTTTCCATAATACTAGAATGAAGCTTGTTAGTTAACTCTTAGAATTCACAACAGTCAGGAAACGGCTGTAAAAATTGAAACAGGAGTCAGTCACGTTACGATAGGCATTCTGAAAAAGCTTACTTAGGGAGAGAGAAGGAAATGCTTAAAGCAAAGAATTAGCTCCCCAGGTTGCAACATGGCCTTAAGTCATGAAATAATCTTTGAAAAATCCTCTCTAGAATAGAGAAAAACAATAGCATATTGTGACCTTTTTTAAAGTCTTGAACATGGTTTACGGCACTGCAGTGAGTATCAACTTAAAAGTGCTAAATAATCGAAAAAGCAAATTCGAAACAGTACGGGTCCACGCATGGAACGATGTAAAGATATTTTTCTAGAAGCCAATGACTTTTCATTTTATTGATTCTTAGTTTATTTGATTAGATTTGCAATGATAAAATGTATATTCGGGAGGAAGAGGGTGGGGGGGGGGTATTATTCTGAAATTAGCGCTTCAAAAAACCTCGTCTGCATTATCTGGGGTGGATGAATAACGAAAGCGTTATCTTTTCTGTGAGTATTTATTTGTGCAGCTGACTTAGTTTAGAGAGTGATATAGCAGTAAGACTAATGAGATTGGTTAGCTCACGTCAAAATGTTGTCACAGCATGACAATATGTTCCCTTAATTAAACTTGATCCATAGACAACTAGCAGTAAATGCCTTTTTTGCTTAACTATTCTGATATAAGCAGAACTACTTAGCCAAAATAGTTTAAGTGATATAAGAAAATTTTAAAAAATACTTGGGAGAGTTTGTGTTACGCTGTTGCTTATTTTTTCTACGCTTTTTTAAAAGATTAATAAAAACCTTAGTGAATCGAAATAAAGCAAAGCTTATTTTTATTTTTTTGGCAGATTATAACACTTCAAACACTTTTTTCCAAATGGACTGATTTTCATCTTTTAAAATGTGTGGCATATTAGTTTTCTATGGAATCTCTTTAAAAATCTATCCAATATAAAAAAATTCGGAATTTTAATTAATTGATCAGTTTTAGTTAATTCATAATAAAATTCCCTCACTCTAGATAGCTTTTCTTACCTCTAAAAGGTATTTAAAAATTTTTAATCTGAGAGCCATCAGTTTGATACGTACTTATGCAAGGAAAGGTAACTGGGAATATCTGATAAAAAGTTTGTCCACCATTTTTTTACTAAGGAAGTACTTTCAAAATTTTAAACAAACAGGGAAAAGAATGTCTCCTACTGTTCTGTCCTTGTGTGATTCAATATATATTCATCTGTATGCAATTCACATCTATTTTCTGACTAATGTGTGTTCACAATAATTTGATCCACATAATGGTGGGAAATTCGTACTATAATCTCAGAATTCATACACAATCCAACTTAAAAACTTTGCGTTTTGAACGATTGAAAACCTGTCATGTATTTCTTTTCTATTTTTATGCGTCTTGTGAATATAGAAAATGAAGGAATTTTCTAAATGAAGAACCAGAAATGCCAAAAAATATGGGACCATATTTGAACATTGTAACTTGTTACGATTTATGATTGGTGTCTAACCACTTAGTTAAATGTTTTCGCATTCTCATTAACAGCCGCCCAATTCCTCGGGCAATAAAAACGAGAAACTAAGGAGAAGACTACAGCACTCATTTGGGCTTAATAACCCATCCAACATTTTCGTAAAAGGGCCAGAAACCAAAAGGAGGAGGAGAAGAGAGAGTTCTAAATGTTGCTTTTTTATGGGGGTTGTTCTGCTAGTTCTGCGTTGAGAGAGTCGCTCGTTCCCATAGCCCTCTTTTTCCCTCTTGTCCTTCAGATTGTTAGCAACAAGTGCGCTTTGGGAGGAGGAAATTAGCTTCCGTTTCGAATGTGAAAAGGTGATGGTGATTTTATCTATGCCTTTTGGTCTCGCTTTTGGTAGACCTACGAATAAAGTGCATCCGTGAGATTTGGTTGTTGAACTATGTAAACTTGAGCTACAAATGCTGTAATTTTACAATGCAAGTAATCTTGTGGCCTTGTAAGAATAATTTGCTTCTACTAAGAGATGTCTCTTTGTTATAATTTTTTCTAAATTGGCTCTTAAATTATTGTTAGATTTAAACCACCACCAAGGGGAAGAAATTCTATTCATTCATTTTAACAAAAAATGAGAACCAAAAAACGGAATTCCAGTTAATGTTGTGGTTTAAGATCCACCTGATTAATAAAACGTAAGTAATGCGCAATTTACTATAATTCATCGTTATCTATCGCAAACGTCTTTATAGGACCTACCACGGTTGGGGGCTAAAATAACTTTATTTGGACCGGTTTAACTAATCACTTTTCTTATTTGTGATGCACATTATATACATTTCAAAATCGCTATTTCTTATTTTCGTGGAAAAAAACTTAATCATAGTATCCATCGATTGCATATGATCGTGAAATAACTTGCAAAACTATCAATTTTCAAAACTAATTGATTCGATTTCTTATCTTCCTATTTTTGGAGATTTCATTATAACAATTAGAAAATGTTATGCAATGTGTTGATAAATAAAATCGAGTTTACAAAAGTTATGATATTGAAAAATTAAATTTTTTATTACACTGTAACTTAGACAAATACTATTTCCGATGGTTAATGTGAAGTATAGACTATGTCTAAAACTACTTGCTCATTGTGAGGTATTTTAGAATAGATTAGCTAAAAGATTTACTAAAAGACATTAGAGTTATATTTTGAATTATAAGTCATTGATTTTGGTTCTTCAAGTCACTGTCATGTCAATTTACCAAAGACATTCGACATCTATTGAAATTCTCAAGTACAATAAATAAATACATATATTTAAGTCTGACATTCGCGATAGTATAATGTAAATTTTACAAAGATGTCTATTTATGTGAAGTATCAGACATTTTAATATCTCCAGATCAAAGGATACTCCGAATTTCTATTAAATATCGTCTTTAATCTCTTCAGTCATATAAATCGTTTCATCTCTCATTAATTATTTTTTTCTCTCTTGCACGATAAGGATTTTATTTCAATTTTTTCCTCCTCCTCATTGAAACAAAATATATCAACGGAATTTTAAATTATTACCAATGCATACAAACTGTTAGCATTTTTAAAAAAAATATATATCCACATGGCGAAGAATCACGAAAATATTTTGATCGAGGAAATTAATAATGCTAGTTAATTATTGCCTGGAAATATATTTAAAGAAAGAATAACAAAATCTAAATCATTATTTTAAAATTCTTTTATTTTGCGACAAACAAATTTTTCAAGAAAAGTTACTTTTCGAATTTCAGCTTTTGCAACTTCCTAATGCATTGATATTGCCTCATTGAATAAAATATTAATCGAGATTATTCTCAATAAATTTATTTATTTATTAAGCAATTTATATGAAGTTTCTAGCACTTATGACCCTTTTCGAAAAACAATAAGCACATTCAGTTAAATTACCCACTTACTTGACATGAGTTATTTGCTTTAAGATGATGATCAGTTGGAACATGTAATACTTAGTCTATCTAAGCTTGAGGTATTCAAGGACGCCATTCTATGCTAAATCTGATATATAAAGCCAATAAAGTAAGCAGTTCAACAGACTGCTGGTTTTTACACAATTATAAGTTTAGACTCATGTGCATATTGAAACAATTAAAGTTCTTGTTCGTAAGGAATTCCATAAACCACTCAAATATTGTCCTGCAATCATGCAGCATATCATCTTAGCCGAATCCAGCTTAGTTCTTTAAAGAAGCACTTGTTATTACTAACGAATTTTCAATGATCTTGCAGATTCGTTAGGACTTGTTATGCCAGGATTTACAGGATCATCAGAGAGGTCAATGACAAGCTCTGAGGATCTCACCATTTGCAAGCAAGGGAAGCGTCAGTCGCCCATCAACATTTTAACTGATGCCCTCATATTCGACCTCTCACTACAGCCCGTGAAATTACACGGTGCGGACCAGCAAGTGAGTTAAATGGGTTTTGATGAGCTTTCGTTCGGTCATATTCAGCTACCCCTCATTGCTGACCTTTCCTGCTAGGGAACATATACATAATAAAGATGAACACAAATAATATTTGTAAAGGTAGAATAAATAATTGGGTTCGAAAATGCCTATCCACTCATGCAAAAATTTTAATGGCTCATGGCTAAAATGATCATACTTGAAAAATAGAGTGCATACAATATTGCCTGTAGACGATATTTTCTTTCTAGAACCAATTCCCATAATCAATTATTAACCATTAAATTATTAAATTATAGATTCATTATTCATGAGGAAGTGATGCTTTTACCCTAAGTGCAGTCACTTCCTGCCAGTTAAACAAAAAGAGAGACTTAAAAAATCTGGGAAAAAATCAATAATTTCAAGAAATCAGGCAAAATTGCATCAAGTACTATGTAAGCATTTACTTCGAGATGTTTTTTGAAAAAAAATCAAAATTAAACTTAAATGGAATTAAAGCCGTTTGGTTGAAGTTGGTTAGTATTTTATATTGCACAATTTTAAGATGTTATCCTTCCAAATAGACTAGTCGAGATAGTCTCAAATATCACCAAGTAATTGCTGATAAACAGTTAAAATTTTAGTTAAATAATTTACAATGCGGTGTAGGAGGATCTGATATTTTATCTAAATATCACGGATTCGCAGTATATCTATATATTGGTAATAAAATATCATATTCCCACTCCCAGTAGGAAATTTAATTTCTCGAATGCATATGGGAAATTTTTGGGCATAAAATGCCAACGGGAACTATTGAATAGTAAAAATTTTAAATTGCATACATGAAAATAAAATAAATACTAGACTGGTTAAAATTTACTACAGCTTTCGAAACTAATTTCATAGAAGATATGTTTTGCCAAATATTTGAAATATTTCGTGCTAAAAGAAACATATATCCTTGACATTTAGGAGAAATTCAAGTACTAAAAGTCAGTACAAATCCTTGATGTACGCGTAATGGGATCTAATACAAATTTACCTAAGCGGGTTTTTAAGTTCCTCTGTTGTCTTTGTTCATTTAAAAGCTGAATTTAATACAGCACAGCCCGAAGTCGAATTTATTACCGCGATGTGCTTCAATTAATGCTCTTGGTTGGTTGGTTAGTCATGATTGAAGCGAGTAGAGATAATGTAGCCAAACATAAAATGGCTTTCTATGCTCATCGAGTCATCGTCAATAACGTTATCTTATTTTGATTGTGGTTAACTTATAGCATTACCTTTCATAATATCGCAGTATACTCCAACTTGAACCCCTTTATGTAAAAACGTTTCATGAAATGGCTGAGACTCTAATAGTTATTCTCTCCCTAAATGCTTTATCCTTTCAAAAAGGGGAGTCTTTGCATTATGGTCGGTTATTTGATACTCCTAACAGAGCGTAAATTCAATTCCGCTCCGTTGATTAATACTGCAACTAAACGGCTAGGGTTGTTTTGGCATCGCAATAAACAGCTAGTTTCTATTTATTATCTATAAGGTTGATCGCAATAATTAGTATAAAGCTGATTTATTTATTTCCCTATATTATAACTTCAGAAAATAATAAATTAACCTCTCCTATTAACTAAACCTTTCGATTATTTTGTTCATGGGGTAAATGCATATTATTAATTTCGCACTTAATTGATTACGAGTAATAGAGTCCATTGTGGCATTCTCACTTTAAGCCTATGCGCACGTAAGAACATCAGCTGTGTTCAGGAATTCAAACAAACATTTTGACGTCAAGAGATCTATTTCAAATGGCAGGCGTTTTATTAGTTATCATTAGCCATTTAGCTAGATTCGGGCTTCACAGAGAGAAGGAGGAATATCAAAGGGGGAGAATGTCGGGAGAGGGGACGGAATAATGATTCACGGATGTAAAAGACACAGATTGACAGACAAAAAGGTAAGATGAGTACTGTGAAAGGTGTTGAATATGACATACAGTCGAGTCATGGTAGTTTGAAGTCAGAGGTCAACTGCCGGTCAATTGATATTTTACTGTATGAGTATACGTTTCCCAGGATGCACCACATGGAAGGAAGTCTATCGCACATCCCTGACGTCAAGAGATAATATTATCGAAATTTCATTGGGATTATTATTTTATTACTGGTGTTTTCACGTAATTTCTCTTTTGAAAGCCCAAAATCAAATGGAAGTGTACAATATCTTTCCTATTTTCGAAGTTGCAACCATTTTCTTTTAATTTGTTGACTGGATAGTTAATTGGGTCACATTTAAGTAATAGGTCAATCAATAAAGCGAGGTCAGTGCCAAATAAACATCTCAAAGCTAAAAAACTAAAAATTGGATTAAAATAGGCTTTTACGATTAGAGAGCAAAATAAGTAAGTTATTTGATTTTAGGATGAACTCCTAATAATGTCTGTGTGTATTGTAACTCGTATAGACTTAGCTACTAATGTACGCAACATCTTTCAAACTACTGATGACCATTAATAGTATTCCGGCTTTTATTTATGCTCATTTTCATCGGAATTTCTGTCTTAAATTATTTCCTTTTAACTTGGCAATATGCAATTACCGATTAGAATCGATCTTGGTACCAAATGTAGAAATTGAGCCTTCGAAAAAATTTCATTGCATATACAATTACCAATAAAATCCTATCAAATTGTAATGCCGACTTAATGAATTCCACTTTCAAAAAACTGATAATCTCAATGTATCTTATAGATATTTAGAAATAAGCATTACAAATGTAGAGATGAAATGGTAGTCCAATTTAGTATAATTTATAATTTTACCTTATATTATATTTCGAACATATTATAATCGTCGATATTAGTTACACTAGCTTAATGGAAACGTTTGCTCAATAGATTATTTACGTTAATTGAGTTGGTGTAGGTAAATTATCATTGCCCCCTATGCTCTGTATTCAGATCTCATCTAACTCAAATTTACTAGCTATTTTGAAAGCGTAAGCATTTGCTGAATACGATTTAGGCTCGTTTTGCCGTCTTAACCCTTAGAAGAAAAAAATTGCTAAACCAGTTAGCAAGCACTGAACATTTTAGCCAAGCATTTGCTGAAATCCAGGAGATGAAATGAGAAATTTTGCGTTTTGAAATGTGCATTATCCATTTAGTAAATTCCAACGGATTCAAGAATCACATAATTAGGCCACTTTCATATTCCGATTTTGCTCTTATAATCCTTCACCATTTCTTTGATTTTCGACTAGCCCATTTCATTATCTTCTTATATTTTAATAATTGTGATTGCATCATTACAAATTGATAAATATTTATTTATTTATATCAAATGGCAGGCGTCTTGATGGTTACCATTAGCCCTTTAGTTGACTTCAGTCTCCAAAGAGGGGAAGGAACATCAAAGTGGGAAAAAAAGTCGAGAGGGGGGGAACAGAAGAGTGCTTCAAAAACGAAGGTAGAAAAAAGGTGAGGTGAGTACTGTGGAAGTAGTCGAATATGACATACAATGGGGTGAGGGTAGTTTGAAGTCAGAAGTCAACTGCCAGTTAATGGACTTTTTTGCCGTATGAATATACGTTGCCCAGGGTGCACCACGTGGAGGTAAGTCTATCGCACAC
>UZAE01000653.1:0-20104 GCA_900617975.1 Rodentolepis nana | reverse complement strand
TCGAGGGGTGGGGAACAGAAGAGCGATTCACAGATGTAAAAGAGGCAGGCAGACACAAAGGTAGAGAAAAAGGTAAGGTGAGTACTGTGGAAAGAGTCGAATATGACAACCAGGGGGGTCGTGGTAGTTTGAAGTTAGAAGTCAACTGCTGATCAATAGACTTTTTTGTCGTGTGAGTATACGTTGTCCAGGGAGCACCACGTGGAGGTAAGTCTATCGCACACCCCGTCTGGCAAATAATAAATAACAATGGAAAGCTGAATAAACATTTCGATTCTTCTGAAAAGATGTTGGCGGAGTGTAGACACATGCTCGTGTCTATTTGGTAATAGCCAAGGGCACAATTTCAAAGTCTCCATAACGGAGCTCCTAAAAAGTTATAAGAAGATGCAAAAAATTTGAATTTTTTTCAATAGAACCCCATATTTTATTTGTCTTGCGCTAATGGAACTCTGCTAACTTACAAATCGAAGCTATTGCAACTTCGCCAAGTGAAAACCCGGAGTTATGGATTTTTATGAGGGACCATTATCCATTCTCAGCCAAGGTGAAGAGAAAAAGTGATTTAAATGCTTTTCTGCGAATTCTGAGACATACCGTTGCTCCTCGCTTTTAACCCCTTAACGCCATCAATACTTATTGATACTAGACTCGTATCAGAAGGATAGATAGGGAGGTGGGGGAGGGAATTGTTAGACCGAAAAAATTGTTCTTTCTTTAAAGGGTTAAAGATGCAATATATTTTGCGATACAGTGGGCAAAAGTTATAAAAAATTTCATTTTATATCATATTAAATTAAACAATGAATTCCAGTAGCTAGTACTGTGGGTTAAATCAATAAATCAATAAATTCATTCAGTTAATTTCAGAACCGTTTGGAATTGACAGTATCTTTTCATCAGTGCAGTTTCAATTCGAATTTCTAAGGAATACCAATTGTCAGGTAAAAATATAACATTTAAAACGTTCTCATTTAAATTGTTCGATAACTCCCTCAGGGGGGGGGGGGGGGAGGGGAACTACGTTGGAATTTAATTAACTGAAAAATGATTTTAAAATTCAACAAATTGACAGAGCTAATTAGTGTGTTGAGTATAATTGTAACCTTGCAAGAAAGGTCAATTTGTTGCCTAGTCATGCTCAAAATTTGAGTTAGCTGAAATTTTACCCTGCACTATCATTTTCAAGATTGAAATTAGCATAATGGTAATTGGTGTTGATTTGAATCTATCTGAAGGAGATTTTAGTAGTATGGAAGACAATATCTTGACAATACAATTTCTAATTCTTTACTTTTTCATCCGTTAGTTTTTATATGTATTTTGATATTTATAGTCTCTTAGAAACAGTAAATATCGAAATACTTTGTATCCTGGTTGTGAAAATAAGTCAAAGCACAAAAAGGTGTTTCTTTATGCCTTCGCTTTTCCATAATCTATGCATGAAAACTGAGCATTCACAAGGAACAGTTCTTTGTTGTGACATTGTGTATCTTCCACACATACGCCACTGTGAATTCTACTTTGCTATGCGTGCTTTTCAGTTCTAGAATCGAGTCTACTGGAGAGGGAGGTTGGGGGGTGGGAAGAAGGCATCTTGTCACATTAGCCATGATTGTACCCACTTGTGCCTCCAGTGTGCTAATCACTGGGACTTAAATTACATCTCCAAGTGCGTTGTATTTGCAGCCATTAATCACAATTATGCAAATACCTCTAGATTCTGGTGGCGTTTTGGAACTACGTTTAATTCGATTTGCTTAATTTAATCTTGAATTGAATTTACTTCGTGGCGAAAAGCTAAATAAAATGCGCCACATCTAATGGCATTTTCTATTTAATAATTAAAATTAAGGTTTTTCCAATCCGCTCTTTTTATAGAATTTAAAGTTCAAAAGTGCTATGCAATATTGGACCTTGAGCTGTTGAATCATCTAATCTTAAATTTTACGACGATAATCTTAAGTTAGTAAGGGACAAACTGTAGTGCTCTGGTACTCCATCATTTGAAAGCTTTTTATTTTAAAATTTATTTTATTTAAGCATACATTTTTACTTATATATGGTGTTCGATAGACTTACCTCCACGTGGTGTACCCTGGTCAACGTATACTCAAACGGTAAAAATGTCTATAAACTGGCAGTTGACTTCTGACTTCAAATTACCATGACCCCACTGTGTGTCATATTCGGCCATTTTCACACTACTCATCTTGTCTTTTTCTACCTTTGTCTCTGTCCCTTCTACATCCGCAAATCACTCTTCTGTTTCCCCTCTTCACTTTTGTGACTTTGATGTTCCTCCTCTCTGTGAAACCCGAAGTCAACTAAAGGGCCAACTATAACTAATATAAGGCCTGCCATTTGATACAATAAATACTTTTGCTTATTTGTATCATTTTACGTGCGTCGAAAGTCAAACTCTTTACGATTACTATGCAAGTCCTCTACCAATCACTTCTTAGTTGAATATATCATATTTTAGTATAGAGAGTACGAAATGCAGGTGGTTATCAGAAAACCAATGACAAAATATTTACTTATTAAAACTACTGGGCTCCTAAATATGCCTTCACTATAGTTAGTAATTAACACCAATAACATAGCAGCTGCTGTTGTAATTCCCTAATGAGACTTTAGGACATTAGTGAATCTCCACATTTTTCGCCACTGGTAAATTCAAAGCCAATCTAATGTGATCTTTCCAACTGTATCGACGGGAGAATGTAAGAAAATGGCCATAGAACTATATTCTAGCAGATTCATGATGTGTGAAGAGCTTACTCAGTGGGTTCCAATGGAGATTCCTTTGACCCAGTGTCAGCCTAAAATATTTTATCCTACAAGCTTATTGAGACCCCTACATAAACTATTTTCATTAAGAACAAGGGAAAATTGGACCCATATTAAGCAAAAGAAGTCACTGCGGTGGGTATTTTAAGGCTGAAGTTATGAACAACAGCACGTGAAGTGGATTTATTCAAGAACGCAAAGTCAAAATTATCAGATGTAATCACACTTTTACTGTTCATAATATCGGTTAAGTTGTAAACTTTGTTTACGCCAACGACTTAAAGTGCCTTATCCCCGAATGATATCCCAATCTTTGCAGTAATTTCAGCGTTGGCAAATTTTGAGGAGATTTTGAGGGTTTGGTGCTCTTTCCCAAATTTAGTGATACGTGTTTTTTTCACCAGACATGAGTAGTAAAATTCCCAACCTTCTAGGTAAAAATAGACCTCCATGTGTCTACCACCCTTACGAATGAATTTACTAACGCGTATTTAATATCAACTCTTTATCAATATTAATTTAATTTACTTGTAGATCGGAATGTTAAACCCCCCCCCCCCCCCCCCACCCAGTATTCGCCAGTACAATTACTTAGCCATAATGAAAAGTTATATATATTTCTGACTCACTGACATTGCAATGCACCTTAAATGAAATCTAAAATGTTCATAAGTGTGTATGCGTTAATGCAATTTATGGTGTGTTGATCACCTATCTGTCAGCAAAGGAAATTGCCGACATGGATACATTTAAATAACTTTCTAGAAATCCGTCAAATGGATATTACTACATTTTCAGGCGATGTCGGTGATTAAGGTGCATCGATAGAGGTGCAACAGTAGACTACAGAAACGATTGGTAGTAATATAAAACTTTTTTCGTGGATAAAGGCTGACCGGTAAGCATATATATTCCACCGACCCCCAATGATTAAAGACAAATAAGTCAAAATAACACTAAGAAGACCTCTGCCTCACTTTCAGTGATAAATGGTCTGGTTAGAGCCAGCCAGAATGAAAAGAATCGCGTTTTGTTTCCAGTAGGACAGACACAACTTACAACATACGATGAATTTCGTTCAAAGGACTTTTGTGAGCTTTATTCAGGGAATCGCTTATATTTAACATTTTCTCTCAATAGAAGTAAAATATTTTCATTGTTTACTCAGTATCCAAGCCATTTTCCAATGTTGAATTCAATATAAGACAAAGTGGCGTAAGTGGAATCAAATTATCAATTAAAATATTAAACCTTTATTAGAGTTAAATGTTTTAATGGACACTTAAAAAATGTTGGCTTTGACTCTCAAAAGCTGAACGCAATTGGCTGAGTGAGTGATAAATGAAAACTAAGCAGTGTTTGGCACAATATGTTAACAAATTCTATAGCAAATATCAAACCCAACCAATCACTGCACTGGCTGAACTTGAATATTGCCTTATTGCCCGCGTTTTCAATATCATCGGTGGTGATGACGGCTTAGAATCTCCCATTAGCCTCCCTCTTGTCCACTGCATTCGAGCTTTCCGATCACGATCCATAGACACCCTCCCTATGATATCCTCATATCTGAGTGGTTCCATTAGTGAAATTCCTTAATTGTATTATTCGGTACATCATGAATATGAATTCTTCAATTATCTTCATGTCCTCATTGCCTACTTGAAATTCACCTTTTTTGGAATTTTACTATTTGTGGAAAGTGAAATCATTTTGCTCTTTGCAGATTTTTAATGACCATTCGTTTATCTTATATTGCATAATTTTTAATGGTATTTTAGTATCAACAATTTATGCAAACTGGGGTGTGCGATAGACTGACCTCCACGTGGTGCACCCTGGGCAACGTATACTCATAAGGCAAAAGAGTCTATTAACTGGCAATCGACTACTGACTTCAAACTACCATCACCCCACTGTATGTCATATTCAACCGCTTCAACAGCGCTCACCTCACCTTTTTTTCTATTTTTGTATCTGCCTCTTTTACATCTTTGAAACACTCTCCTGTCTCCCCCCTCTCGACTTTTTTTCACTTCGGTGTTCCTCCTCCTCTCTGTGAAGCCTGAAGTCAACCAAAGGGCTTATGATAGCCATCAAGACGCCTGGCATTTGGTATAAATAAATAAATAAATTTATGTAAACTTTTGATATTTATATTTCGTTCCAAATGGGTTAGTTTAAAAAGGCTCATTTAAAATTGACCTTTTAAAAGCATTGTTCCTGAATTTTTAAAGGCCGCAGAAACCTAAATAA
The DNA here is from genome assembly GCA_900617975.1 of Rodentolepis nana. Taxonomy (NCBI): domain Eukaryota; kingdom Metazoa; phylum Platyhelminthes; class Cestoda; order Cyclophyllidea; family Hymenolepididae; genus Rodentolepis; species Rodentolepis nana. The sequence continues at coordinate 15,055 of UZAE01000653.1, read as the reverse complement.
TAGGCAATCTTCAATTGATTCTATTTCAACGAGCGATATGAGATCATAATGTGGGATTGGCGTCTTCAGTTTGAAGGAGAAGACTGGGTCAAGACTCTACTACGTCCAGAATATAGGTGTCAGTGGATAAAAATTTTTGCCTATTTACAACCGCTAAATCGCCTCAACACTGAGAAATTTGAAAGACTGCCAGTTTGATTTGCTACATGCCAATCGTTTTCCTTTTTCATTTACACATTTGCTTGACACCTGAAGGAACGCAATCTATCAATCAAATTTTTTCAACTAATGGAAAGTTGTCCGATTATTTCTATTTATTACCAGGTATATATGCCGAGATTGCTTACTGAATTTCAAGAAAATATAAGCAGTTAGGTATTTATTTTTTGGGGTTCCATTCGTAAGTAGTTACAATACTGTTAAAAGAATTTCTAGTAATCTCACGTTTCGCCTTTTTGTTCATTTGAGGAGTTAACTGAGTAGAGATGATATGATCTAATAGGAAATTGAATCAACCGCTTAAATAACTTTGAATGTGATCGATACAATCTATCCACGCTAACTCAATGGGCATGTATATCTGAATAAATAGACCTCAAATACGCTTCAAATGGATGCCCTAGCTTCACAAACTCAGAACATATTTTTAAAAATAAGTAGTAATATCATCATCCTTTTTCAAAGACGGTGTATATTATGATACGATAAGAGGATTTAACCCATTGAAAGTTCGAAAATATATATGCGCCTGTAGTCCAAATTGCTTTCACGTACTTGCCACATTATTTTTCCACTATCCGCTTAAAATTATTGTTTTTATCAAGTGAACGAACTACCTTCTAGTATATTCTCCATTCATGGAATCTCTTGACACATTTGTTGTGCACTACGCATGAATCTTCTTAGCAGTGTGAGAGTGTTAGAATAGGCCTCCTTAATACACCTGGTGGTAAAATGAAGGCTTTGCCTAAACCGCAAGTGATATTTTAGATTCTGTTATGCAAACTACAAATCTTAGCCTATCCTAATTAATAGCTTCGTAGCTATGGTTGGTAAGGGTGAAATGTACCTACCCACCTTTTCAAACTTCGGGGAAACCTGTTGCGCGAGCTTTATTTCACTTTCAAATAAATCTTTATGGGTTAGGGTTTATTTGTAGTATTTGGTTGCATGTTATTAAGAAAGTGAAAACCAATTCAGATCTTTACTTCCAATACATCTAACAAATTATGCATTTGTCCACATTTATAAGTTCCCGTTGACTTAAGCGTCTTGAAATATCTCAAACTAGAAATGGCACCACAAAGCTCAGGGTACAGTGTCTTGGAGTTGCTTTTATGTTCATTTCATCAGATGCTCTATATTCAACAAATGTGGATTGAAAGTAGACATTCTTTGCCTAGTTATTTAATAATACTGAAGGTCATTATTAAAGTCTATAATTTAGGTCACCTATTACATAACAAGTGAATGATTTTGGCATATTCAGACCCGTATGTATGCTCCTCTCTATCAGAGGATAGTTAGATTGCCAAATGACTTGGCAAAATATCAATATTAACTTATTTTACTGTATTCCTTTAATCAACTTAATTGATATCAAAGCCAATTATAGCAAGAAAGGTGAATTCTAACGCCTCTATTTCATATTTTTATCAAAAAATTTGTTAATCATAATGGGATCATTTTCTCACAATCTTTTATGTCTGAATACTCTACATTACGAATAATAGGTCGAATTAAATCCTAAATTTCTATTGCTTGGTTTCTTGCATAAGGAAATTTGTCAGCAACGACTTGACATGTCGCTTTTAATGCATTTTACGAGTTAACGAAATAAATAAAATCATTTACTTGTCAAAAGTGTTAAGAAATTGATTTTGACCGACTTTTCCAAGTGCAATCAAATGGAATTGAAACCATATTGGCAAATGTGTTGTAACTACTGGCGTTAAGATAACTTATATGATGGGATTTGTCGCTTGATTTCTGCAAAAATAACGCATATAATAATATTATCGTAGAAAAACCATCTAATAATTTAATATGAAAAAATATAAGGTCAACAAAACTAAAAATCATGTGGTTTTTATGAAAATGATTAATAACCACTAATTTAAAGAACGAACTAATTAATATGACCTTCGGAATCTTAATTAATTTGTTATCAATAGTAAGCACAAAGTAATAATATTTTTATTTAACTTATTAAAATAAGATTAATTTATGTACACATCTAAGGCAAGTAATCGTGTAAAAAGAAAAGAAATAAACCACAAGATTAATCAAGCAATTTTGAAATAATGCTGGAACGTTGAGCATGTATCATTGCACTGTCCTTCAATTTAATACCAACTGCCTTCCTGAGTAAATCCGGGTAGATATTTTCCACAAACCACGCAAAATCTTTACACTCAAGAAGTTGTCTCAACCTCTGGCGTGAACTAATATCTCCAGCCGGGACTTTGAACGCCTCCTGTTGTGCGGAGTAAAAAAGTGCAATAGGCGGAACACGATATTTTACGGACTTAATTTGAAGACTCCGAGAGGGCTGCATCCAAACTCTTGCAACACGATTCAAATTTCTCATAACTGTGGCCACTTTACCATTTGGAAAAGTATATCCATGAGAGCTTCTAAATAAATGGGAAACACGACTGCATGGAATGATTTCGACTCTCCCACCACACATCCACGCACGAAGACTGATTTCAATGTTTTCCCCTCCCCATATACTCATATTCTTATCAAAAGCACCGAAGGATTTGAAAGGTGAGGCGAGGGTCGCAATCACTGAACCAGCTAAAACTGGAGTGGGTCTTGGGAGACTTAGCCAAGTGAAATTCAGCAAACGGCCATGAGTATTCAACTAAAGCAAAGAAAGAATAAATAGTTCAGATTCATTTGAGCTTGTGAAAATGGGTTATACAATAGTCACGTTATTTACATTATTAGTATGCGTCATGAATTGTCCTTATTACCACTAGTTATGAAGTTGGTGAAACCTTAAAATGATTGAAGCAAACAAATAACTTCGAAGACCCTAAGTATAAAGAACAACAGGAATTTTTTACTTAAAGTTAGTTTCGTTGAGCTACAACCCATCTCAACGGTCTCAAGTATTTTTGGGCATAGGCAAGTGAGTATATTTTTTATTTTTATCAATATTTATATATTTCAAATGGCAGGCGTTTTGATAGCTATCATTATCCCTTTACCTGACTCCGGACTTCACAGAGGGGAGGAATATCATGGTGATAAAAATTCGAGAGGGTGGAAAGAAGAGTGATTCACGGATGTAAAGAGACAGATGGACACAAATGCCGAGAAAAAGTAAGATGAGTACTGTTGAAGTGGTCGAATTTAACTTACAGTGGGGTCATGGTAGTTTGAATTCAAAAGTCAACTGCCGAATAATGAACTTTTTGCCGTATGAATATACGTTAACCAATCAGGCTAAAAATAAAACTTTTTTTGCTTATTATATGCGAAATAAACTGAAGTATCAGTAGTAGCATATATCAATTTATTGTTGTCGAAACACGAGATTATGGACATTTGTAGGATGCCTGCCAAGTTTCTGTCTATAAGCACACATTCGCAAAATTAAAACCGAGTACCGTAACCCAATTAAGGTATGTTAGGAGATCACTTCTTATAGTCTGTCATATTTCCGACCTTGTGAAGTGTTCAACACTACCGAAGCTGAACAAAGAAATCTCATGTTCACTCCCAACAGTCACGAAGGTGCGCCAATGCTACTGACCGAGTAGGATACAAATATGAGTGTGTGAGTGTTGAGACCTCTCAACCAACCGGCAACTCAATAGTCGCTGAGTCGTTAATGTAGCCTTAATTGTATTTTAATGACTATGCTTTGTGGCAATGTCACATGATCACAATAAACGCTAATCACTCCATACGCATTGTTTCCTCGATATTGTCCAAGTAGCTAAGACAATTTTGGGAACGCTTTTATACGAAGGGATTTTGCTCAAGGGATTGCTGAGGTGTAGTCGAAGCCTGTGTGTAGCACCCACTATCCAATATTATTGCACAAAACGAAGTAGAAATAATTGTGTGGATGTGTCATATGACCTCAATTAATTTAAATCGATATATAACCAAAAGTATCTAATCGAGACAAAGAAACCAGCGATATAAAAACCTGCACGTATAAAGAAATGTAAATAGTGATAATTAAGAATAATGCACATTGTGCAACAGATCTGACGTACGAAATGCAAATGTATGTTCCACACACCTCCTTAAATAAATCACACACGATCTAAAATCTATTAAAATTGTGGCAACAGCAGACCATTTTCACTTCTTCCGTTCTGCTAATAAAAGTATGGAGGAAGGTATTATTAGAATACCATGAATAAAATAATATTGATCTAAGATGAAAGCATCTGGCAGATCTATTATTTATCGAAGTTTTTGTGCAGAGATTTGTATTTGAAGATTATCAATAAAATCGTATCTGACTCAAGGAAATAGAAAATGTGCCTATCTCTAATTAGGGGAAAAATGCAAAGTTCTGTATCCTTTCCATCACAAATTTGAACATTTAAATAGGTGATAAAATCTAGCTATGTGGAGAGAATCAGATATTGGGTTACACTATACTATTGATTTTTTAATAACCGGATTCTTTAGGAGCTATAAAATAGTACATTAAAATTAAAAATATACATAATTATTATGATAATTTTTTATTAAAGGTATATTAACCGTTTATTTAGTATTGATTTCGGAAGCAAAATTATGATAGAATTTTAGTAAAAAGCACGAAACACTATCTTTGTACCAAAACAATTCATTAATACAATCGGAAATAAACTTTTGCTCACCGAATCCTTTTCTTCATCACTCATGGGCTCCCATGTAAAACTGAGATCCCAATTAAATCCTCCTCGAAGGTATTCAGCTGCAGGATATACCAGATCGTCCTCAGTAAAGGCGCTAATAAACGGACTTAAAATCAAGAGTCTTGGATTAACTTCTTCACTTTCATAAGAAATGAGTCGAATCAATAGCGCCTCTAGCCAATTAGGCTCAAATTTAATGTGTGAATCGGAGAAAATCAACACTTTTCCAGAAGCCAGATTAACTCCAATTAACCGAGACCTAATAAGACCCTGTCGTTCCCTATTCCGAATAAGTGTGACCTATACCAATATGGAAAGGTTAACTTTTATGGACACTAGACTTTATTAGAAATAAAAACTGCGTGCTTACCTGAACATCAAAACTGCTTGATTTAAAATCAATTTTTGGGTTGCTATGATCGTCAACTATTATTATTTCTTTAAGAAGGCCGTGGGGTGTGTTTTCAAGAAGGCTTTTGATCGTATTACTCAAAATAATCTCCTTTTCATTGTGCGCGACAAAAATAATAGATACGGAAGAGGGTGGAAGGTCAGTAAAAAGTGTTGAGGTGGTGTAACTTAACCATCTGAGGCATTCTTCACTTTGTTTGCCAGTTGTGCTTACTGTAGACTTGGATTTTAATTTCTCATGAAACGCGCATTGTTTTTCAGACTGTATTAGAGTTCCCTGTAGATTAGGCGATATTTGGGCATAGTCGGAATTCAGAAAGGAGAATAGAGAACATATTACAATCACCAATTTTTGCAAGGCTGATGTCATTCAAATGTTTCTAAAAGAACAGAAGCATTTATTTTCCAAGTTTACAAATGAAAAGAATTACATGCAATGTATATTTGGTCATTAGGATATTAATTAACAGTGTAGATATTAAAATTCATTAATAAATATGCGAACACATTAATAAAATTTTCTTTTTTATTTACTTCCATATAATAAATAGCATGATATGATTTTACTACTTAATATATAACAACTAGGAAACTAAATCCCGAACCTTGATTTTCACACATAATATAATCATTTCTAACCCAAAATTAAGCATATTAATCTTAAAACCGAAGACGGTTTAAGTAATATTTGGCAGAGAATTTTCATAAGTTGTGCGAATTGAAATAATATTTATTAAATTGTGAATGAACTTGGTGACATACGTAATAGGAAAGCAAACAAGCTAGGTTAGGCAATCCATTCTCCGCGGTCTTCGTCGGTTGTATTAAGGTTATTTGTCTTCTTGTGCAGTAGCACGTTAAAATCAAATACTTATTGAACACCACATTATTAAATCAATCAAACTGGATATATTATTAGTAGGAAATATTTAAATCACAAATTATCATTTATAATCAAGTAATAATTTTTTGAATATGTCTTAGCATGAATTTGCTAATTTCCATAATATAATTTAATAGAGTATTCAGAGAGAGAGAGAGAGAGAGAGAGAGAGAGAGAGAGAGAGCGAAATTTTATCACTTATGTATTTCGATTTGGCTTTATTAAATCAAAGAAGATGTAGAGAGGCTTGGGACAAATTTGACCTGTTTTCTATTAATTTTCAAAATTATTAGAAATACAAGTAATGCCAATTATAACTTCGAATCAAATAACTTATAGCAGATATAATTAAGTAAGATAAAAAAGCTTTGTCACTAAATTTTTTATTTGATAATTTCTTTATAAAGGTACCGTATTTTAGTTCATCCAACTTCGTATTTTCTCCCTCATGTTAGAATTTTTGAGCATCATATGCTTTCTGTTGTTTTTTATTAACTAGCCGGAGTAGATCAAGAATACGATTCAGCCTAAGTTCTAGATATTTCCTGCTCCAATTGTCAACACTTATCTTGATGCATGACTAAAATTTAATTAATTCCGGCATTTCGCAAACTTTAAGTATGACTCATTTTCTATATCTTCCTTAATTATTTATTGAAGTTATTTAAACCTTTGGTTACTTAAATAGCTACTTACGTCCACTGAATATGCACAAATTAGTACAAGAAACGAGGTTAAATAAGAGTAAATTGAACTGGTATTTATTTTGAAAATGATGGAAAAGATCACAGTTATTCAAAATGTTTCAAAGTAGTTTTTGACCTGTTTTCAGGAAATATAAGCTGGTGAGTGTTGCACATGAGAGTCCAAGATCAAATCTGAAAATCTCATCCCAATCGAGATCGTTCAACTAGAGGAGGAAAAATGTCATCAATAGATCTTGTCAAGAAATTTCAACATGGAACTAGTCAAGGCTTTACCTCAGGTGAATTAATATCCTCAACCGAATTCAGATCTAAACCTCCATTTAATTTCGGCTCACTGATTTGCACTTGATACATATTTTCTTCAGTGCCGTGTAAAGCTTTTATGTATACTTCTTCCATTAATTGTGCATTATATTTTAAAATATTGTGTAGAGTGAACAGAGCGGTGAAATCTAAAATATAATGAGAAGTGAATGGTAAATTGAAATAATAGAAGCCAAAATACCGCGAACTTCACGTTACCTGAATGTTGAATTGTGCGAAGTTGTTGAGCAAATTTAAATCTCCTTCCTCTGGTTGTGTTGTCCTCTTCAATAAAGCTTTAACAAAATCAATAATATGCGAAATTGGAGGTCATTTCAAATGTTACTTAAAACAACAAATCTGAGTTTTTACCTTTCTTGGTTTATTGACAATTGGAAAGAGCCTCTAAAGTTATCTCCAGTGCAATTAATTTCTGAAGAATGCGTTGAATTTTATTAAAACTACTAATTACCTTCTTTCGAAACATCTAACATATGACATACTTCAGAGAGGATTTTATAACATTCTTCTTTTTGTTTATTGTCAATTACTTGACAATCCACTCGCTTTCTGAGCGATTTTAAAATTATCTGAATTGATAATGATCCACCAATGGGAGAAAATGTTTCATTTGTTCTCTTCCAAGTAACATCTCTCTGATTGAAGAATGTCAGTAGTTTGGGGGGCAAGAATTCCAATGCAGACGAGTAAATTCCATTAACGATTTCTTTTATTCGCAGTGTAGAATCTGGTGAAAAAGAACACAGGTCTGGTTCCTTTGAAGTCACTGAAGAAAGCTCATTCACGAAATCCTCTCCGATCTCCGTGACCAGCACACGGTCGATGGCCAAATCACAAACTTTCTGGAATATTCTAACGGCAGAGTTACTGCAGTTAACTATTGCGATCAAACTTACGAAATCATCCGATTACCAATGAATTCAACCAGAGCTTCAATCCAGACTGGTTCAGGCAATTCGTTATCAACTTCAAGAACTCTTATATCACTTAAACTGGAAATATATATAACAAAATCACGTTGATAAAAAAGTAATTCTACCTTTCAAACAAAGAAGTGAGGATGTTTGTGTAGCAGTTATTACCAAATTCAGATGTGGCAAATATCTCATAACACGACTTGTAAAAATTAAATATTGACTTCCGATTAAAATCAGAAGGACTAACATCCTTCCACGAAGTGCAGAGAAGTAGTGGCTTTAGAATCTCACCATTATTGAAGAATATTATCTAAATGAGGAAATAATTGATGCAATTATGGCTTGAAGAGGTCATGGTCAAATAATTCCGCATAAATCCGCATAAATCAAAATGAAAATATCAACTAGATGGACAGTCGAACTTACAATTAATGCACTCAACGGATCAAAGTAGTAATTACTTCCAAAATGGTGCAAGGTTATCAGAATTCTAGGAAAAATCGTAATCATTGAACTAACAGGCCTACTCTTGAGTCTCTTTGGAAGCTATGTAAAATCTCTCAGGGTCGACGATTTTAAGCCAGTTGTTTGGGTTGAACGAAACACGGAAGACACCATTTTCTAACCCAGAATAGAATCCTTCTCCGTGTAGCCTTTAAAAATAAAGTGGGATAAAAGTTAACTTAAAGTGCAGAGATAAATAATTCTGTCAAAAAAATCACTGACCTATTAATAATTTCATTTGGCCCACCGATAACAATTAGACATTGTGTAAGCATCAATGCCGAGCAATGAATATTCTGCAAATCATTGGAGAGAAGGCCATGACCTAGAATTTCAGATTCTGAGTCTGCGCATCGGAATATCAACTTGTGGGTTGTTTTTAGTGCACCCCATATAAAATCCCTTCAATGGTATAAAATGCAAAAGCGTTTATATGTTTCTACTGAAATAATGATATAAGTAGTGTCTAATGTATGTTTAAATTTTCTACTAATTCAAAGTCAGTGACTTACGACATATCGCTTATCTCATTGCTAGTAGAAAGATGTTGATTAGCAACTTTTTGAGCTACAAATTTCAATACTTCAGACACAATACGGGCATAAATTTGGCGAGTTAAACCGGCAGGGACAGCTGAAGAGGTAGTCTTCCAAATTTCATCCATGAAACAGCTCCATTTTTCTAAACTCAATTCATCCTGTGCCTCTTCAGTACTAAGAGTAGAATGGTCATAATATTCAGTGTTAAGGGCTTCAAGTAATTCATCAAATGACCGTTTGGATGAGGTGTCGAGGCAGAAGAATTTGGAATGTCCAATGGCGACTTCAGCAATTCGATCGCCCAACTGACGAATAATCGAATCGAATTGTTTTCCACTTTGGGTCAATTGGAGGATACTAAAGGTAAACCGAATTAAAGATAAAATCATTTGTGTTTTTTTAAATTACATTAATTACTTGATTAAATAGACTATAACACTTTCCAGTTTTTTATTAAGATTAAACTTTCAATGAATTAGCGATTGGCTTCGTACCTGAGTTGTTATGATCTCATGGCTTACTTGATAGTACGTTGAGGATACAAGCAAATCTACTTAAGATTTTTCATATGCATTATTATTCATATAAAGGCATTATAAAATCTTATGTTATTGATAAGCAACCTCCAAAAAATCTACAGAATGCATAATTTTTCATGATCTAGACAACTTATTAAAGTGAAGAAACCTAATACTGCCAGGTCAATGAGAAAACTGTTATGAACTGTCATTTGAAACTCAAAACAATAGATTCTATGATAATACTCGAAAAGGTTTTGAAAATTGTAAGAAATGCGAATGGTACGTTTTACTGATTAAGGAGATTTAAATTATCAAGGAAATCTGATTCGATTCAGCACTTACACTTCATCCAAATAGTCAGAAGATGTAATAGATCTTCCATTTATGGCAGTGAGGTTTGTGTCTTGAAGCGCAGAACACAAAATTTCACAGAGCGTTCTGAGAACCAAAATATCAGAAATGCACAAAGATATCTTTTCAATGTGTTTCTTAACTGTTTCCGAGTTAGTGAAATCCTCTTCCCCAACCATTATATCAACAATTTTGAGAGCAAGCCCAGGCGATTGTTCGTCACCATTTACAAGTTCTCCGGAAAAGAAAGTCATTAAAGGTCTGAACAAAGCCAAAACGATATCGTCAAATGGATTACTGATATCACGGTCAGATGACATGACAAATGAGAGTGCAATAGGTAGCAGTTTATCCATAATTAATTCACACAGATCGGCAATGCCCTGAAAAATTAGTTGGACAATTAATTCTACTAGGGTCAGTTAAGTAACTATATTTAGTTGTTCTTACTGAATTGAAAAGCAGTCCATTAATTGGTAGGCCTACCCCTGCACCAACCGAAGAAAGCCAACTAGTACAGGCGGTAGATATTGTAGCTTGCGTTCTATCAGCAGTTTCACTGATAATCGGGACATCAGAAGTCAGGAATTTGCCAAATGAGGCTGATGCAAAGTATCGCATATTTAGCAGAACAAACTGAACAGATCTTCTTGTTTCTCCCACACTCAGGAAGCAAAATTTAATAGGATTCTCGGCCAGATGTACAAATGAACAGGCTTCAGTAATAATTCTGGACATTTCAGTGGTGAAAGAATTATAAATTTTCTCCGGAATCAATCTTTCAATCAAATTCAACTTATGATTATCCTGAGATTCGAGAAATGAGCCTATAAATTGAATAATAAGTCATAGCAGGAACATGCTTGTTCGACGGTTTTCCAATTCCAAAGGTTTATCTGGTCTAGAAAGTTTTAGCAATGAATATTCAATCCCCGCAAGTATGCATATCAACTGACGAATACTGTCAAAATTTGTTGCGATATCACACGAGGCGATTTCGTTCTAAAATAAAACATAAATGAGGTGAAAATGAAGAAGAAGGATGAGCGATTAAAGACGAGAAAAGAACTCACGTTGAGTTGCTCAATGATACTTGATATGAGAGTAAGGGCATCATCGTTAAAGGGAACATCTTTACGAGAATGCAAATATTTACGAAATTCAGTAAAAATATTTACTATTTCCTCAAAATTCTTGTTAGCCAATTTTACTTCCTCATTAAAGCGATCCTTAAAGTATGAAAATATAATTTGGTCCAGCGCCTAAAAATATTGAAGCCAGTCGAGACGTACATATGCGTTCTGCGTGATAGCACCATAGCAATTTAGCAGCTTCGATAATCTCGAGGAATAATCCAAAACTTGTACAAAATTACATCTTAAATTTTGAATAATTTTATCACAGATAGATTGCTGCAAATAATTAAAAATTAAAACGTCTACATTATGCGCAAACAAATTGGTTACTGTATTAATATCGCAAAATTCCAAGAATAAAGTGGTTGCAAGATTATAACTATCTTTGTATGACATCTATATAACAGACTTCAGTTAAATAAAGTCACTGAACCTGATGAAACAAGTTGAGATAACGAAAAGGCCAAAATTTTGAACAATATTCATGAGAGGTATTACGGATATCTTGCTCCAAATCACTTTTAATTTCATCGAAGTGTTTTGTGGAACTTAAAATAATAGAATAAAAACCGCAACATACTGTAACAAGAAATCTCTTTTTTCGTTCGTGAGAAATAATTCAAAACCTGAAAATGCATTCATCTTCACATAAATTATTATTTGAAAACTCGCTAGCCGACCGTCATCTGATGAATTGCTGGCTTTTATATATACAAACAAATCATATAATTTGCAAAAAATCTCGAAATAATTAAATAGCTAAAGTTTTTTTGTCCTGCGGAAAAATAATAATATTACAATATATCAAATCGAGTAATTGGTCAATAATTTAATTCGTTTAAACTTTCTCAACAGCGCCATATTGTTTAATTAAACTTACATATAACCAGAAATAACTGTTATCGAATTGTGCAGGGATTCATTTTAGAAGGAAAAACTTTTTAATATTGCTAAAATGTTTGCTCACCTTTCTATACGCTAACAGAAAGTTTATTATCGTCAAAGTAAACCAACATAACAGAGGGTATGTTGATTTAATACAGAATTATGGATTTATTTTTCATTATTTATGGATAAGTTAGATCGATAATAGTTTCGATTAATAAGCCAACAATTCAGATTGTGATAACAGCTCTATCATATCTATTCAATATGATTGACTACTTGTCAAAAGTAAGATTTTATCTCCTTGAAGATGATGTTATCTCAAATACAATTTCAATTACTTAGGTTGTTTTCGGCTTGACAGAATTTATTTATTTATCGATTTGATCATATTAAAAGAGCATTAAATATTAGAAATGACTATGGGAAAGGTAGAAATGAACAAACCTCATTGTATAAAACAAAAATAGGGTGAAATATATTCTGGCGCAACATTTTCCATCAAGATAAGTTAAAAACACAAAATAGGAAAGTAATAACAAAGAAGCAGCTCAGTGAAGGAAAGTGGTCATAAAAGGAGTTATCGCACATTTAAATCAAGTTGATCATCTCAGTGCACTTTTTACTAATTAAACAAATTTGTTTCAGTGACCTATGAATGCGATGATCGCACAAAATTTAAATTATAAATAAATTAAGCACGACTTTTTTCGACGTGAAGTCGATTTTATTTGAAATCATCTGTCTGTTCTGACATCGCATATTGAATTTATTGTCTAATTATTCCGTCAAATATGCTGTTCAGATGGGGTGTGCGATAGACTTACCTCCACGTATACTCATACGGCAAAATGTCTAAACAAGCACTTTACTTCTGGCATCAAACTACCATGACCCCCACTATATGTCAAACTCGACCACTTCCACAGTACTCACCTTTCCTTTTCTCGCTACCTTTATGACTGTTTCTTTTGCATCCGTGAATCACTTATCTGTTACCCCTCTCAAATTTTTGTAACTTTAATGTTCAACCCCTCTGTGAAATCCGAAGTCAACTAAAGGGCCATTGATTACTATCATAAATCCTACCATTTAATAAAAATAAATGTTTTGCAGATTATTGAATTTCACCACAATCGGAAAGCATGGCCAACTTTTAATACCTAGTTAGGTTGTTGAATGGATACAATCCCCTGGTGAAAAGAAGTTTGTTTCCTTTCCAGTGCTTGGCTACCGTAGAATACAGGATGGGATAAAGTGAACTGCTCGGCAAGAAGATCGTCAGAACTTTACAAAGTTGCATATTTCAAACATCTACTATGAGTTCTGTTTAGTATTGGACTACTTATGTTACTCGGTAAAATGAGAAGTCAATTGGGTTTTAAATGTCCCTATGTTAGCATTGCATCCTGTGGTTAAGGAATTTCTAACCGATGAAAGTCTGTAACAATGATGATTAATTGTCGAGAAGCGGACTTTTTACTTAAAATTGTCAGTGACATGGAGAACTCTAGGCCACATATTGTTGAAAACGCCAAAACGCCAAAATTCACCATTAAATTCATCTTCGTAATCAGTAAATGTGTACTAAACTCTCAGAAGCGAATCATTTTTTTGAAAATACTATGTTTTGATTGGTTTAAAATCGATGCAGCTGTAGCAGATATCAACTTATTTACAAAACGACCTTTACATTGCATTGACAGAAAGGGAACCATATCGAAAAGTCTGAAAGATAAATAAAAATTATTGGGAGGATTTAATCGAATTAGTTAATAAAACAGTCGTGAGATGTACATTTTGCATTGAAATGATTGAAGATTAACAGAATTCAAGCAAACGAAGTTCTCCACTTTAGAGAGAGAGAGAGAGTTTTGGCTGTTTCTTACCACATTCATTTCTTCAGGGCTATTTAATGCGCAAACTGTCCTGCAAAACACTTGAGCATCTCACTTGAAAGAGACTTTTGTGTCCCATTAACCTTTACGATGACCACATGTTTTGTTGTGAGATTTCTAAACTCAATCCTGCCGCTTTTTTAAACAACAGCCAAGGATAGGGAAATGGCATTATTTGGCAATATCATAGGGGAACCCCTAGACGAGTATGTGGGAGGAAGAATAAGGGGAAAGGCGTCACACTTTCTTCAAATATTATTTTACATTTCGAACCGGTGCGGTTAAATAATCGTGTTAAGTTTGAGGGAATGGTAATAATTTGAAAATTAAACCTCGTTAACTTAAGGAATATTGGACGGATAAATGGAATTTTATTAATGTACTTCAAAGAAATTCACCTTAACGTCCATGGCCAAAATTCTAATAATGTTAAAAATGAGCAGATGCTCTAGCGATAAATTGCCATAAATCTGCTTTGTACTTTACTTTTATTACAAACTTTCTGTGACAAATTTTATTTCTGCAACATATTGTCAACCGATATGATAATTGAACTATGGCGCACTATTCTATAATGAGTGAAATTCAATACACCATCTTTACAAATAGGTCAATTCATCTTCGATAGGTCATATAACTTAGGAGCGATTGCTAATTCATAGGTCTTAGTAATTAATAAGAAAGTAGATAATCGTTAATAGAATGTTTGATTGTCTCAAGTTACTATTGTACAGGGCTTTATAGAAAGTTTTCCTCTGGAAAAGGATCCTCTTTTGAGTAGAATTAAATGTCAAGGTAAAATTAATCAAAATAATTTTCTTGGCTCATCCCCAATAATTAATTCTGTGGGGGAACGGTGTGCGGCAGACTTACCTCCACGTGGTGCACCCTGGGCAATATATACTCATAGGGCAAAAAGTCTATTAACTGGCAGTTGACTTCTCACTTCAAACTACTAGCACCCCACTGTATATCATATACCACCACTTCACAGTACTCATCTTACCTCTTTTCTGCCTTCGTGTCTGTCTCTTTAACATCTTTGAAACACTTTTCTGTTCCCCCTCCCCCTCTCGATTTTTTCGCTTTGATGTTCCTCCCCCCC
>UZAE01000652.1:0-20110 GCA_900617975.1 Rodentolepis nana | reverse complement strand
GGGGGGAGGGTCGAACTACGTAGACAGGCCGCATGCATAATGTGCACTGGAGCATGGCGAACCCATTTTGGCTAAAAGGCAGCAGAATTAATTTAATATGAAAGTTGTAAAATAGTCACCCCTTTAAGTGTCTATGAAATTATTGAGAAAAAGATTAGATGAGTACACGATAAATACACGAAATCATTCATTAGTGCTGGTCTTCTGTAACTGAAGAAAATATTTTAATTGTAAACTAATCTCGTAACATGAATATACGTTCGAAAACAGGTCGTGGGATTCTGAAAGTATGCTCAAAATGTGTGGAATCATATTGAAATCCATTTAACAAGCTGACCAATGAATAACAGTAGATATTAGAGACAAATTAGAAATGGGCACAAAACAAAGCGTCCTCCTAGTGAAGCTGGACTATAAGTACAATCTACATCGACGCAATCATCACGGAGAACTGAAATGAAGTTTACATACGGCCAAACGTGGGAATTGAGATCGAATTCCAGTACATGCAAGAAAAACGACCAGTTTACCACATAAATAAGACGCCATTGGGAAGACTGCCACCGTAAGTGCAAGAATATTGGGAACCTATTCCTAACACCAACTTATAGTGTAAACACATTTAAAAAATAATGGCAAAGGTACCAACGAAAGTTAGTAAAATAATAGAAATATGAATGCTAGTAATGACTGCATATTTTCAGGGAAAAGGGAAAGTGATCGCCACTTCAAAAATTGTTGAGTCTCAGTTAATTAGACGAAGGCAATTTTCTTCGAAAAAATACATGGTTACAAGAATTAAAGTCTACCAATCAAGACTGAAAGCTTCACGTGCAAACGTAAAACCGTAATTTACAAATCTTTCATCTGAAGTCAATAGCTAGGTCTTATATATTTTTCCTAGTATGATCTTTGGTTCCTATTAAACAGTCATTCTAAGAACAGAATGCCATATTTGCTAACTAAGACCTTAAATTTACAAAAACGATTAAGAATATTACCTCTTGTTGCTCTCTTCGTTCGTAGTAGTCAAAATCATCCAAAATTGAAGTTGAGTTGACGTATTTGGCAAATATCTCTAGCACCTGTTGCCCTTGCTCCAACGGCACCTCCGTAGTATCTCTTGAATGTGTCACGGGTTTATTGTCGTTCGTTTCCACATGAATGTGTCTCAGTACCGCATTCGAAACATCCTTCACAAATAACCACTTCACCGAGAACTGACCCTGCCATTTGTCCTGGGCCCAAACTCCAGCCCTCGTGGCATAATCAACTCCCGAGGTCATTTCAGCTACTCCACAGAAATGACCCGATCCATTGACAGAGAAGAAGAGGTAGATAGGTATTCCAGCAGCTGATGCCTCCGTATAAGCTGCGTTGAGTTTTTTGTTGCCAGCCTCCGTGGAGCACCAGATCGAATACTTAATGGAACGGTGAATGTCATCCTCTGAGAAAGACTTGATCACGAAGAAACGAGCTCGAGACGGTGAGCTGTTGAAGTTGGGTGGATTGATTTGACGCATGAGGCGGGCTTGGAGGGAATCTCCACCACTACCGTTGCTTGCTGAAGTCTTAGATACTACAAGGAGTAAAACAAGTAAAATAAAGTAAACACACCAACAGATTAAGAAGATAGCCCCTCATCTAAACGTGTTAATAATAAAAATGCACCTCATTTTGATAAAAGGCTAAGAATTAGTAAGAGCCTACTAGTACTGCGCATAATAAAACAAAACAAATACCGATCCCAATCATTAAAATGCACGCATACACACAAATATGTAAATAGTCAAGTAAAATGGATGCAATATAAGTAAAAAACTTAAATGCCGGCACAAAGGAGAAATTCGACTCATTCGATTTATATATCTAAATAACTAGGATTCTAATTTCAGGCCTCAGTGCTGCTCAATAAGTCCACAAGCATAATTTTCAGTGCATTTTTACCAGTTGATTTAATCGAGTGGTTGATCATGTTATCGCCACACTTTTAATCCCACTCGCCCCCCCCCCCCCCACCCACCCCCCACCCTACTTATAACCTATAGAAGCTCGTTGATAGCAGCAAATGAACTTTAAATAAGACGATATTCACTTGCCTCTCTTCCCATTAAACAATATTCTATCGCCGTGCGAGTTTTTCGGATGACTGTACTTATTTAATTCATTCAAAGAAATTATGAACCGACGAAAATCGAATTCAAATACGGGTTGTTTGTGACAGTTTTCGATATACCATACAATGAACTTGACTATTGAGAGATGGCAGATGAGAATATAGTCTGCTATGAGTAGCTGATACCACCTACGTTTCACTTACAGAAGAGCTTACTTTTGGAATTCAATTGGCACATTAGGGGTGCGGAATTTTAAATAAATCATGAAATCAATGCGGTAAATAATACGGCTTGGAAGTAACATGGAGTAATAGTATTATTATGAGATAAAATGAAATTATTCACCATGGAAAAGAAACAAAATTCAGGTAAGGTACTTCAAACAAAGAGGGGGAGGGGATGGAAAATTGAAATTCAATCATTCGTAAAAATCGTTTGACATAAACTAAAACACATAGTAAAGGAACTTAATCTAAGACAAGTGTGGAAAAAGTGCAAGTTAGCTCGCAATTTAGAAAGACCGAATACTAATAGCAAAGCTAAACAATAACAGCTGGTAAAAAGGTTATGAAATCTATTACTTAACAACGAGACAAGATTCTATTAATATTTTAATCTAGTAATTGACAATCCAGCATAAATCTGACGCTTAGACAAGGTGCAATTAAATCACATTAAGAATGAGACATGGTAACAAATCAAATCTTAGCATAGAGTTAAAGAGCTCGTTAACAATGAAAAAAAAAGAGACGAGGCAACCTACCCGTCGAAGCTGAATTATCACCAGTTCCATTCGTAGACGCTACAACAGAGCCATTACCATTATCCTTAAATCGTTCGTAGACACCATTCCTAATGATTCCACGAGGTGCGCTAGGCAGCGGTCGCTCACCATTCTTTTGTACTCTTGGACGGTATCGATTATTCCTAAGTAACAAAGTGAACAACAGAGATAAGGGTTTATTTATCGACTAAAATGTGGAAAAGACACTTACCTATATCCAATACCCACCAAATCGCTGGATAGTTCAGGACTGGCCATTACACTGGCCAGGTCATTTGGACCAAAGTGGGTAGAACGTTTTGCCAAAGGCCAATTGCAGATATCACCGGGATTCGGACCAGCATTGTTTAGCGGTTTCATTCCACTAAGAAGAGACCAAGCTCGAGATACATCACCGTTCATAGCAAAGCAACCATCCTGTTGAGGATAGCGATCGATCGGTCGATTTGTACCAGATCCCATCATGGGATAACCATTGCGATCCTGTTAAAATTGAAAAAAAGTAGTGACAAGCTAAAACACGATTGAGTAACCCAATATTTAACAATCTAAGAAGTGTAAATAAACAAATTCGATACATTCAAATTTCTTGACGAACTTGTATAAGGTATGAGTATAGGATACACAACGGAATATACTGCAAGATGACGTCAATTTTTACATTTAAATAAGTCATTAGATAAAAAACACACAGTGCCAAAAATTGTATGATACGATCTGGAGGTCAACTAATACAGAAAAGCCCGAGAGAGAAGAGAATGATTTAAAACAGGATCCAGGAGAGACACGCAAGAGCTAGCAGTAGCTCATGAAAAAAACAGCAGTTCATTTTTCTTCTTTTTCAGCCAAAAACACTAATAACTTACCTGTTAATGCATATCTGAAAATGTTAACACCGGATTAAAAGTGCAAAATAACACAATCAATCAGCCAATCAATCGAAAAAGATATTAAAAAATTGACGTTGTAAAGCTTACTTTCCCGACAAAATGTTGCCAATGACTATCGATTAGCTGCTCATTTTGATTCAGAGAAGAAGTTGGGAAAAGAAAGTGTTGTTGAGCCGACATTGCATCATTTAAGCTAACGCAATTGAAACGTTCAACAAGATCATCCGCATTACCATTGGAGTACATCATATAAGGAGATCCGTTTACTCCCATTCGATCACCAAATTGAGCATTGTAGGGGGCTGATTGTAACGTATCACCAGGGGGATAACCAGGTCCCGCAGGATGGGGATAAACACCGTCAACCTCTTGATTTGGATTAGGATAAGGCCATGAATTCCCGGGATAAAAGGTATTATTACCATTGCTGGGTGCTCCTCGAGACAATAAAATTGCATTGTAATCAGCAGGTGAGTTAGATTGAGGAGGAGGGTAACAATTAGATGGATATTCAAGGCCAGTGGGAGGAACAGAGCAGTAATTTAATTTATCCCGATCAATTAGTTCGTTGCCATTAGGTCCATTGGGATTTTGCCCATTAGCAGCGGCGGATAGTTGATACGCTAGTGATGTGGCAATATCAACAGGAATTTGAGTTGGAGGGGGAGGTTGCTCGGAATTACGATTAGAAGCGGAAGGCAACATGTTTCTAGCTTCGCCGACGTCAAAATTCAGTGGCGGGATTAGAGTGCCGTAGTAATTTTCATTTGAACCATACATCACCCAAGATACTGTAAAATATATAAATCACAGCAAAGAAAGATAAAATAACACACACCATTAACTAAACGTCAACAAGAGGCGGAGATCATTAATAATTAGATAAAAGAAAAAAAACAATATAATTTGTAAATATATACAATTGATTCATGTAAAGTAAAGTTACGTTAAGAAATTTAAGCAAATATAAGGAGATATAAAGCACAGAGGATTTGTATATATCGATAAAATGCCTAACAATTATTCATCCAAACAGGAGGCAAAAACACTTAAACTCTAATTACCAAAAGAACGTTAAAAAACATATAGTTAATCAAAATAACTAGATAGAAAATTTATCAAATAGGAAGCAAAAAACGAAATAGCGAAAAACGAGAACAATGTACGCACATCACGATGGCCAAACACTAGGTCTAATTTCCACTAATTTAATGGAAAATTGGAATATTCAAACAATTTATTATCATAGAAGCTATATTGCTTGCATTTGCATTGTAATTATTTTTTCATTTTATTAAGGTTCAATTGCATTGAGCTATTTGTTGGCAAAAGTTATTTGCTAATGGCACTATTTTTTCGTAATATTACCCAATAGGTCTCTCATATATGTTATTATAAAGCCTGAAACATACACAAGTGATTCATATAATCAGTTTTTTATTTGAAAACCTTAAATTGTTAATTGTTAAATTAATGTATATCAAGTAAGGCCTGACCATTTTCAGGCACCAATATTAATTGTAAATTGCAAGACCTTCAAAAAATCAGGATTTAAAAACATGTTCCCAATAATTATTTCAATTTTTACCAGACTCTTTAGACTTTTAATATTTCCTAACTAAAGTAATTGATCATTTTCTTTGTGTTATTACTCATTCGCCGAAATATTTAACTCAGCTAATAGTGAATGAAATGTCGAGTAATGCCTTAAGACTTTAAATCATAAGATGCAGAAGAATCTTTACAATGGTCTGGAAGCCAGAATGCTCACAGAAAACGCATATAATAGACCATCAGATCGCGGAATGTCACAGATATAAATGGCTTTAAAAAATTTAATGCGGTTTACCAGACATCTCCGAACCCTTTTTTAAAGGGTTTATATCTGATGTCAATAAATTATGTTCTATTTCAAATTCAACTGCTTGTACTGTATCAACGAGAGTATAAAATTTAAAAGAAACAATATATCAAAAAACGTGTGGACTCCGACGTGTATTTTTAAGAGAGTATATAGTCATACTGGTTCTAAATTACATTCATGTATTTTTCTGTTTACAAATAGAAGTTCACTGTTTTGTAATTTTTTAAAATTATTTTAGACAACTAAAAAGAGAGATATCGTTAGGAGCGTAAAATTTATTCATGTTCTATATAGTTGGCACGCATTTGTAATGATGTATCTTCCATTTAGATTGCTATAAGATGAAAAAGTGGGTGAATATTAAGTTATGTATGTAATCTCTTTAGTGCAATTTTTCTTGAACGTTAATTAAAACCAGTTTCTTGATTAACATGATGATGCGATCTGGATTGGAGCACACATGTTAAAAACGTTTCCATAAATAATTCGGTATAAATTCATTTTACATTAATCTTACATGCTAAATTACTTCAAAAGTAGTGAGACTTCTCATGTAACCTAAAATTTAAATTATTTTAATATTCAATAATTAAGCTAAATCTACTCTCTTCTTGATATTTCACAATTGGCTAATATGCAATTCTTAATCGCTGTTATTTTTCATAAACGTTCTGCTTTAAGGCTAAACTTTTCAATCGAAGGTTAATTATTGAGTAGTGAGACCTCAAGTATTGAGATAATATACTAGTTATGCAGCACGAGGCTTTATGATATTCATTAATTTGAAGGCAATCTGTATGTCGTTGTGGTAATCCTAATTAATCCAAAGACCCAGTGCTTGAATATTTAATGAAAAAGTCTTTTAATACTACCGGTGACGCTAGAACAGCATTGGAAGTAAATATTTAATGTCATTTTTAAGAGTAAACGATTTCAATGTTGTTGCTTCTGGTGACCTTTCTTTTGAATTTCGGTTAGGTAATAGATAGTTGCTAGAATAATATGAAATAAACTTCCTTTGAAAAATTGAAAGGCACGAATTCATTACTACCAAGATTAACTTGTATTTTACTCATAAGTGACAATTATTTTTAAAATGAACGTTAAATTGTGTTTCGCCAATATTATTTACAATCAATCATAGGTTAAATAAATACATGTATAATAAGAAAGGAATCAGACCTTAAGATCTGTGGAATCATTTTGAATATTAGAAAATTAAATATAGTTATGAAGAAATTTGTTATCTAATCTAAATATTCTTTCTATTGAAAGCGCATTAAATCACACACATATAAGCTCAAAATTCGATAGTGTCGAGAAGTTAACTTTTATTATAAATAGACCATGTATTCCCACTTTTCAAATATGAAATAACCAAAAATTTTTAACAAAATGGGTTATTTAAAAAAACTTTCTGTGATAGATACTATATTAATTATACCAAATTTTTTTAAATATTCTTTTAGACTGGCGGCACTTAGGTATTTACTAGTGCGAGTGTGTTCTGGTGCCGATGCTTTTTTTGTGCGCTTCGCAACGATATTTTAAAACTAAATATTAATAAAATATAACAGATCATGAAACACATACATGATTCTTTGCCTCTTTTTGTGCATTTATATCGGTGCGTTGGATCCGTGACTACTCCTCAGCTTATGCGTTTAGTCACCGATCTTGATAAACGGGTCTATCGGTTTCAAAATCCGGTAGTTCCTTCGATTGCTCCTAATGTTCAGATTGAGTCTATGCGAAATCCTGTTTTGAATCAAGTAATTGCGCAAAAGTCCCAGCCTGCTTTTGGTTATCTTGCTGATCAATGTGGGATACATATTGAGCCACTTATAATTTTCTTTAGCTGACCTTTTGAAATTAGATGAAGAGTTTGATGAGAATGAAGTTGTGGAAGAGGAAGAAGAGACTGCAGATCATCATTTGCGGTTGTCCAAAACCGGACGTAATCATGAACCGTCGTGGTATTTGCATAATATCAACCGTCTTTGCAAGCAAGGCAATGCTCAAGCTGCAGCCGAAGTAAGACTTTGCCAATAACATTTATTTCTAGTCTTTTTGTTCTACTTAAATTATGTCTCTTTTTTCTCAGTTTTTCTTTCATAAAATGCTTACCGTTGATCGTGTGATGCCGAATGTCAACATTATTCATGTTCTTCTTACCGGGCTTGCTGATGTTGGAGATTCCAATAATGCCTTTCGTGTTTATCGAAAGATGACAGAGCTGGGAATAAAAGCTACCAATTCGACTTATTCTCGACTCTTCAGGCAATTATTATATTAGCATTTAATTCTTTTACTTTATACGCTTATAATTTGCCTACCCTTCTAGATTTATTGTAATACAGTTTTATTAAGTTTAGAATATGGTTGGCCATTCAGGTTTTAGATAATTTTTTGGCCCGTTTTCGTTTTAATATGTTGCACTTTTGTTATTTTTCATTCTATATTTCCAATGAAGATTATTTTATAGTTATATTTTCCAGATTTTATGCCTAGCAGACATCCTCTTTAACCACTACGACATTGACTTTTAAGAATTTCTTCATCTTTTTCTACGTCGTTTCCTTAAGCGATGTTTAATGAATTGGAAGGATTTGATTTTCGTTTTTTCTTTTCGTAACGTATAATAATATTACATTTTTAATGACAACATGTATGGATTGAAATCGAAGTAGTCTGCAAATTTTGTCATATAACTGAATTTTATGTTTCCCAATATTATAAATATATATTTTTTTCCTCTAGAGCCTGTACTGAGGACATAGCAGCTTGGCAACGCGAACATCGATACCATTTTAAATTACCAAATGGTGCGGAAGAAATCAGGTTAGGAGAATTTTTTATTCTTCGCAAAAATTCGTATCTTCCTCATTCGATTTTATGACTTGATTTTCTACTCTTCTTAAGTCCTGCTCTAGACCTGGAATTATTTGCTGGTCCTGCTTTGGAACGAGCAAAGGGTCTTTGGATCAAATTGCACGAACGGGGCTACAGAATGTCTCGAATCACCTACAATACCCTTCTACAGGCTTTAGCAAAGGGTGCGTTTAAGTTTATCTAACTGAGTAAATGCTTTTTTTGTCACTATTTACATGGCACATTCTGAATTTGGTAAGTATTTGATCGACCTGCGCCAATTGTGCTTTGGATCAATTGTTTAGATCTTGAACAATGTGGCCATGTGTTGTTGAAAGTTGTCTTTTGTGGACTGAACGTTCATTTATTTCGTGTGGCAATACTTCTCTCATCATATTCAAATGTTTAAGTTAATCTCTCTGCCTTATTAACTTGAAGTTTATTTTAAATATCACCTTAATGGATTTCTAATGCTTAATCTATACTGCACATGTTTCACTTCCCCTCATTTTATTAGTTGACATTGCCTGACGTCCTTGAGTTTTATTGAAGAACCAAGATAAAGGGCAATCGTCACCTTTACTGCTAGACTTGATGGATAATTTTTAATTTTTATTTGATCAAAATTTAATAGAATGCATATACACTCTTCATTTCAAGTTTATGTATTGATTACCGTCAAAAGCTGCTTTAATTTAATCTCAAATTGATAGTAATGCTAAGATCAATTATTTTTTAGCTTAAGTAATAAAAAACTATTCGAATAGAGTAGATTAAGTCTGACTAAAACAAATTTGCAATCCTTGGTTGTAAACACTGTTCAACCAAACCATCACTTTTGAGTTGAATGCATTTTATTTTAACCAACCTTAACTGTTGCGTCTCTTGATGTTATTTGAAGGCATATAAATCTAAATCACTGGGATTGAAGTTGGTTATGCTTATTCATAATTGAAAATCTTCCATTTCAATGAGATTAATGCTAGGTTTTTATCTTTTTATTTTCTTGAACGGCCAAGTTGAGTTGGTAGATTGGGCTAGCAAAAGGTGTTTTGATCAAAATTTTTCCCTTATATGCCTATCGATTATTTTGCAATTTCCCTTTAGCCGGTGACCTCCATTCCAGCTTCCAGGCTCTAGATGCTATGCTATTGGGCCGTGGTGGTCTCCCTTCAATCCAATCTACTCCTCCTTCGGTTCCCTACACCTGCGTCGCCGAAGCCTTGCCTCCTTTCCGTCCAGACGACTACACCCTCAACGCCGTCCTGATTGCCATTCAACAATCTTACAAGGCTGGTGTTCTCACGTCGCCTCTGGAAGCCTTGCGGTTGGCTCTCCATGTATGGCATCTTATTATTCCTCGACTGCCACATCGTCGTCCTAGTATACATCACTTTACACTCATGGCGGGCATTGCTGCTTTGAGTGAAACCAAAAGAAGTCGGTTCTCATTGCCTTCTGGTACTCGACTTAAAGGCGGATCAACAACAAGGATGTACCTTGAGGTAAGTAACTCGCACGGAGCATATCTAAAACGCGAATAGGAAATGTTTTGAAATGAAAAAAATAGTGATAAAAATAGATGCTAACTTGAAAGGAAATAATTGATATTTGGATTTGTGGCTATTTGAAAATAGTTTATAGACTCATTAGGGGTTCATTATCAGAAAATGGTCTACCTTAAATTATTCTGACGACCATTATATTGCTCAACAATTGATTAATGCTCATTTTCCCCCTCACAGGTTATTCCCGAGAGTCTTCCGCGTCTACGGGAACTACGGCCTCCATCTTGTCCTCGTCTTGTAGCTTCCGGCCAGGCGGCTAAAGATTTGATCAGACAAACCGCCCTTCTTGCTGCTAGTGATGCTCCCCATGAACAGATAGATGCCCCTCAAACAAGCCCTACATTACCTCAGTATTCCCTAAATACCGTTCCCTCAGAGTCTTCTCCTGCCTGCTCCTCCCTACTTGAAACAATCACCCTGGATTGGAATGATGTGGATACTATCATGAAAAGTCCCGTGAATCTTCTACTTCCGCTCTCTAGTGATGGTGTCGCAGTAAGTAGATGAAACCATGATGTTACCATGTCACCAGTTACTGAGTGAACTCGAATGAGCTCTCCCATCTTACAAATCTCTTTCCTCATTTTCTTTACTTTGTCTAAGAGACAAGCTTAGGGGGGTGACACAATGCACACCTTCAATTTGCTTAATCGGTATAATAGATCTGAACACTGCGGATACGAAATCGGTAAAATGCTTTAGAACCCAACTTAATGAACTATGCCAATAAAGTAAAAGTGAACAAACAGCTTGAAATCTGATCTAATTTAAGTGTATCTCTTGTGGTAAAAATTGAATTCCAGCAGTTTATCTTAAACAACGAAATTACCCGAATACACTCATTCATTTGTTATTTAATCTTAATCTGGTTATTTTTTTATTTGAAATCGTATATTTGGCCATCATTGTGTACTAATATACTTAGGAGGCGGATTTACTTTTTGGTATTGTTCTAGCTAATTCAAGGCAATTAAATTGAATAATAAACATTTCCTAGTGTTCGGCAAAACTGGTTTGTCTTCCTGAACTCACTTTCATGCTTCTGGAATAGTTCTAAAAATATTCCAGCTCTGGGATATGTTGTATCTCTTATTGACTACAAATTGAATCACATAACATTTAGTGCGCCATGTCTTGTGGCTTTAATGAACTAACGTCTTATTTCTAATTGAAATGCTACTTGAAAAACTTAAGTAGTGGTGATATATAGGAAGAATGTCCATTTTGAAAACTCTTACAGAAGCAAATATAAACGCCCTATAGAAAGTTGAGAACAATATAAGTTCCGGTTTTCATGTAATTTAAACCAGTCAAGTGCACAAGTGGAATTGTACAATTGAGCCATAAAAGCACAGTGCATGTTTTTTTTCCATTTAGAACCAAGTGGGTACTGATTATTTTTCATAACCCTCTCACTTTCCGTTAAAAATAGCTATTTCGATTTCTACAGCACATTTAAATTTATTTTCCTTAAAGCTCCATCCTCATAAACAATTACAGCACTCAGTTGTAGGGAATTACTAGGAAAACCCCAACGTTTTTCTGCATGGCGCGTAAACGCTTTTTATTAAAAAACGCCTATACAGTCACAGTATGCACACCAGTTTGAAAGAAGCTGATGTTACTGATTAGTTCTGAGATCAAGGTTCCAAACTTTTTCTTTGTTTCAGAAGTATGCATTCACCTCATGAATTGGTTAGGCAAACAAACAGAGCATTTTGCGCAATTAATGTGGGTAGCAACTTGCCTTAGTCGGAAAAATTATTACTACTCAATGCTTCCCTTTGATTCAGCCAGAGTTATACTTTAATCTCTGTGGACAATAACTATGGGAGTCTATTTAATACGCCTAATGCGGTCATTAATGCCGACTATTTACTTTTCATCAGATACAGCAAACGAGTTCACTGAGGCATGAATGGAGGAGGTGGGTCAATTAGAAATGGGTGTTTAAGTCAGGACAGCACACGTCTTTGCCTTTGTTGTAATTCTCGATATTAGCGCTAGACTCCTAGATTTGTGGGTTTGATTATGTTCACGGTCTTCAGAGTGCTAGCAGATGGCAATTTCAACACTACTCTGCTCACTACCCTTCCCTAATTTTATTGTACTTAATGGGGTAAGCTATTTAGTTCATCTAATTTGTGAGTTCTTGACATACACAGGTGGGAAAATACGCATTTTTTTTCCAAAAAGGTAACGAAATCTTGTTCACCGCATGTTTACCGATGAGTTAGATCGGGGTTTATTCAAGCATCGAGCTTGCTTTGCGGGGTTTTGCAATGCAATTAATAGACATCTTACAATTCTCCACTTTTTTACTTTCTATCTCCCCTCTTTTTTTGAAAAGGCCTTAATCGACACCATTATTTCGATTATATTGAGATGTTTGATCCGCCAATCATTTAATCCGCCGGCTATTTCATGCGCTCTGAGTTATTTTTTGTCATTCTGGAAATGTTATTGTTTCTCTTCTACATGATATTATGAAAACAACAGTTACTCTGGGAAATAAATTTGCATAAAGGAAAACAAAATGCGAGCGGGTAGTGAATTCGCGACAGTCAGCCCCTTTCTTTGTTCGAAAATGTAACCCAATTTTTACTGACCCAATCACATTTTCTTGATTGACTCCCTAATTCATGAATGAAACTATGTCCAGGTTACTATTATCTTGTCATAGAGTCGATAGTAGTCAGATGGGAATGGAGCTGGTTAAGCTTTTTTTAAATCCTAATATATGCATGCTCAATAACCTAAATGGAAGGAAGATATCCAGTTTTCTATGCTCTTTCAAACAGGTTCAGATTCCTTCAAAGAGAGACCTTCCTTCTGATCGGAATTACTTAGCGCCATGGCAGCGGCTATCATTACTGGGTGGATTTGAAGGCTTTCTCGAGTGCATTACAGCCCATTTCAAAGTGAGTGTTGTTTGTATTTTTATTGGCGGCTCCCTGATATTGACCATGTAAAGTTATTATGTGATTCTCTTTTACAGCTCACTCAAACCTCCACCTCCCCATTGATGACCAAAATGGTTGCATTGCTTCCTCCACCTGCGCTAGATACAACTTCAGAATTAGACCGATGGGAGACGGCCTTCTTGAAAGCCATGAAGTCTAACGGTGTCATCCTTGACCTCCCCATTTTTAATTGTCTCCTTCAGAGACGTACCACCCATGGATTGCCTGTGGACAAATTGATGGCTATTGGTAATCGCCAGGGTCTTTCTCCAGATGAGGTATGTTGCTATTACTCCTTATGCGTTAAGGCGGATAATTGAATGTGCCACTCATTATATTTGCTTCGTATTTCCGAGTAACTGGGATTTTTTATGTTACCTTAAATTTGGGACAGAGGAAATTTGGCCCTACCCTCCCTTCACTGTTTACGAGCGGCATTAAGATCGTGATAATAGATCTGCTTCCCTAAAGACGGTAATTTGCCTACTAATCCAACAAGTCGTTTTCTGTTGCTTTCCTTTTCTAGCTTTGATTATATTTCAGATGACAACTTAGCGGCATTGGAATAGTTGCACACTTAGCGGGTTAATACAGTGGACATCTCAGTTAGTTCGTGAAAGCTCTAGTCGTAACAATTGTCACTTCTCTTTTCTAGTTCACATGGGGATGCTTGGCTCGTGGATGTCGGACGACGAAAGATGTTAGGAATTTTCTCTCCAATTACTCGAAAGCAGCATCCAGGTTAAGTTCAGGTAGTTCGGAATTACCTGCTACTAAAACAACCGTACGGCCTAGTTTGTACATATATGCAACTCTAATGGCTTCAACCAAATTTCAATGGGATTCGAAGATCGTCATCCTCCGGTCTTTGCAGGGTTCGAGCCAGTTGACCTCGAGAAGATTGAAGAAGACGAAAGAGGAGTCGAAGGATGCGCCTCCGAACGATTCGCCTATATTTCCAAATCGACGGTTTATTGCGAACTTGGAGTGGGAGATATCGAATTTTCGTGATCTGGTCGCCCGAGGAATTGTGCCAAAGGGTAGTGTGAAAATTTATTGGTTATTGAAACTTTTTTCGGGGTGTTATCATTAGCCTTGCATTTAATTTTATTGGATTATTAGACTTTTAAAGAAGTTTGGGCTTTCTCTTACAGATTGATGAGTTGCACCACCACCTCGTCGTAGTGTCTTACGGAAAATGGATTTAATGACTACCTTTGAATTGTATTGCATAAAATTTAATACCAGGGCTTTTAAGGTGAAATCGTTACTTATCTCAACACTGAAGTAACAATTTAAGCTCATTTTTGCGATCATCCTTTAATAGGTTAACATTGCTTCAACTCTCTTTTAGTTCTCTGACCCTTTTTTATTTGATCAATTCTTCTAGATGGTTCGAGTGTCGGTGCCAGCGACCAAACCGGTGGGGTTATCATTCCTCCCTACTCTCTTCGGGCTTTCAAGAAATTTATCCCAATCTACAAGGAATGGGCCGAACGCACTCCTATCCGAGAAGACATCTACCCTGTCTCTTCAAGGTCTACCAAAGGCAGGGTGGACACCTGAAAACTATTCCGCCTACCTTTTCTTAGAATCTAGTTTCCTATCTGGCTTGTATAGATTTAAGTGCTCAAATAAATTGACCGATTTTGACAAAAAATGTTGTTCTATTGTTCCATTTGTCTGGCCGCTATTACTGTTGGTTGTACATTTTTGCTCTGTGTGCGTGGAAATTTTATGTTTTCTGAATAGTTAAGTCCTTAAATACGATTGAACCTAATTAAATAAATCAATATTAGCAATTTTCTAGAGTTTCTAACTTGATCTTCCTCTTAAGCAATCAGAGGAGTCAATCTCTTACTTGAGCACTAGTGAGCGAGGTTTTGTTTTTCTGTGAAGATTAGGAGGAGGTGAAGAGGAGGAGGATGAGGAGGCTAATTAACCGCGCTAATCTCACCAAATCTCTCCATCCTCATTTCCTCCCTACCAGGGGCAGCACTTTAGTCTGGAGTTTTAAAAGTATCCTTAATAGGGCAGAAATGTGCAATAGACCTGTAATTTGCACTCATTCGATCAAAGTTTCTCCATCTATATATATATATATATTACTAGTACAAACTTTTTTGCTTTCAAATCATTTCTAGCTAATATGTTGACACTATCATTTCCACATTTTTTTTCAGCGCCAACGTCATGGAACTGGAAGCCTATGTTGGACGTATCCTTTTGAATTAAGTTTAATTTCATTTTCTATAGTCTCTTTGCTTTGCCGATTTTTACAAGCTCATGATTTTAATTGGACTCCTTTCTTAGCTTATGTTTATATGCATTGTTATTTACAGATTCAATTTCTGCACTTTATTTTATTGACGTATAGGTGTTGTGCGCATCTATTGCATGGAGCAATAGTGTGGTCGATCTAATTTGCTTTCTTGGCAAAGTTCTAACTTCTTTGAATGTATTGACCCTTTTCACTACTCTTAAAACTCTTCCCCCATCCCCTGGGGTGAGCGGTTCTGGCTTAGAAAGCGGTCGTGTTAATTCAATGCGCGCATTCTACCACTCTCATGTCCTGATTTGACGAAACTGAAGTGATTATGCCTTCAAGACCACCGTTATATAGTAATTATTTTCAAATCAATGTTTTCGTATTTCGCCTTAACTATACTTCTCTCCTTGATCAACTAGGAACTGTCAATATTATCACATCTGACGGCCATTCGATCATTGTAAGTCCGCAGCAATTTCTCTTTCTGACTTTTTTTATGGTTTTGCGTCTACATTGTTACCAATGCTTTTCGTACTGTCATTGAAATAGGTAGATTTTACCAATGTGTGCACCACATTTAGTATTTGAATCGGGGGGCTCATCAATTTCCCAAATTTTGATAATTTTATTGATTTATAATATCTCTTTCAACTAAAATAGAAATTAATATTCCGGTGAACTGGTTTTATTGGCGAGCATTTATTTTGACATAAAAAAATCACTTATGCTGGAAATCTCGGTTTGCTTATTTGAGGATGGATTAACTTTTAGGCTTGGTGACAATTTACGTTTACTAAATTCATTTGTCAATGTATTTCTAATTTCAATTAAGCAGTATATTAACAAAATGCTTATGTATTAAAAACATCGAATGATTGTCATTGTCAAGAATCCATTAATTTTACGAGTGGGAAAATACCGTTGAACAATTTTATGACCAACTTTCTAACTAACTTCGAGAAATCAGTTAATTAAAGTAGTTTATAAACCAACTTATACCAAACGAATAATTATTCACTTGTGTAATATCGTTTAGTTAATTGGATTTAGGAGGGGAGGGGGGGGGGGGGGGGGGGGGGGGGGGGGTTGGTGTGGCGTTTATTTGGAACGCAGGTGGGAAATAACGACATGGGAAAGAGACAGAGATACGCCGTGGGATGGGGGTTAATCACTTAACTCTTAATCTTTGCTGTTCTCACATTTGCGGGATTTTATAAAGTGGAAGGTAATGAGGAAGTTCGTTCGCCTAAAATAGTTTCTAATTCCTTGCAGCATTTATTTGGCCATTATAAATCTCTGCCATCTGTGGTGGTTAAATATGTATATAAGATAATTTTTCGTCACGAATGGAAGTTGTGAATTTAGGTAAAATCTCCTCGGTGAACAGTTCTTGTGTTTTCTAATTTATTGAAGAATAATCTGTTATTGTTCTGAAGAATATCCCTCGTTTTATTCTCTCCTAGGGTACCTTGAAAGGATTTGACAATGTTACCAATCTCATTGTCAGTGATAGCCATGAAAGAGTTTTTAGTCCAGATCGTGGTGTGGAGAAGGTGCCTCTTGGATTGTCTATCATACGTGGTCAAAATGTGTAAGTTGCCTTTCATTTTTTGCCCAAGTGGGGGCAGGGGAGTCTTAGAGGGGTCACAAAACGAGGATAGGGATAGAAGAACAATTCATTGGTGTATACACAACACAAACATCACTTAATTTGAATAAAAAATCACTGAGTTCTCCGTGGTGTCGTTAGGGTGAGAGCCAATGTTGTTCGATTTTCGTTATTTGTCACCGCAGTTTGAGGTTGCAATTTGTATTCAAATTCAGCTGAATTTTTTATTTATTCCTGTTCTTGCTTATGCCTCCTCGATTTACCAGCATTTTGTCACGTGATGGATGCTAAGTAATCAGTTCCTGATGTCGAAATTAGTTGATTAACGTATTTTCGGTCTTACTCCATCTTTTCTACTAGTTTTTTCGCCCATTTGCCCATTGAGTAGAGTATATTTGTGTGCCAAAATGTGCCTTGACCTCGTTCGATTCTCTTTAACCTTTCTTTACCTATACACTTGTTTTGGATAGTTTGTTATGCCACAAAATTAGTACAGCATACTACTATTCTATGATTTACTGAATACGAAGCCTTAATCGAGTTTATGGTATGGTTAAGGGACCATTCCTGGGATTTCTTACCGATAGTCATAATGCACCCCAAAGTGGAAGGCGTATAAGTAATTGAGTAGAACTTACTGGTTTAAAATAGAAAAGTGATTTATGCATCTTTGTCGTGGTTTTAATTGACAACTCATTAACTATGAATTAACTAGGGATACTTACTCTTTCGCGCGAAAGTAATCACGTCTGGACTTACAAGTTGAGTTAAAGAGGGTGTTGAAATTCAAATTGGTCGTTATTTTGGTCCGCCAAATTTACATTATTCGTGCAAGCGGTCTGGATCTTTACTTTGATGCCTCAAACTTTGTCTTTTTATGGTAGTCTGTCATCTTTAAATGTTAACTGCTGCACTAACTACTCCCGCCATCTTACTTATTCATGGCAAATATGCCTCCTTTTTATCACATGCAAATGCTTTTGTCCCCAGAGGGGTAAGTCGATGGGCATCTTATGATTACATATTGCTGCAACCAACTAATTGAAAAGCACACAATTAGATTTTCCTTACAATGTTTTGTCGGTGTAGCCATTGTATCGATGGGGAAAAGTTCAAGATTTATCGGCTTTTAAGTACACGCCAAAGTAAAACACTGTGTTTCACCATTCCTCAATGCACTTGTTTAATTTGCGCGCGCTCTCTCTCTCTCCCTCTCTCTACATTATTTTATTAAGAAGATGAGTAGTGTTTTATGGTTCCTCTCAGCTTTCATTCTCTTATTTCTTCTAGGGCCCTTATCGGAGAAGTAGATGAGGATCTGGACAGCAGGATTGACTTTGAAAATCTTCGCGCTGAGCCTCTTAATCCCGTTGTACACTAGTAAAATTTTTCTCTATTTTTACTAACATACAACTGAGAAAAACGGTTGAAATCGTTTGAGATTTTTTGAGATATTTCATTGACTGAATTTGGTGAAAGGGAGTCAAAATTTTTGATGGTTTTAACTGCTTCACTTAAATATAAGTGACGGGTTTATCGGAAAAAAAGGATCAATTTAAGGAATACACGTGAGCCGTTACCATTCTCAAAGCCATTAAAAGAAATCCTGTGGACAAAGTGATTATTTGGGATGATTTCCTAGTTGGATTGGTGAAAGACCGCGTCATTGGCTTTTAGCAAGTTGGCTGATTTCCTTTTTGTCTCCCTGAATCCCCTTAAGGTAAGCAAACCGCTGTATTGACGGCTGTCTATAGAAGAAGTCCGCTTTATCTGTATCGGGTGTTTTTTTATTTATCTCTCCATACTAATCGTAACCTTCACAGTCAAGTCTGCATTTAATACGTCAGAGTCCAAATACTCGGTCGGTAGATCTTGAAATAATATTGCTTCATTGGGTGGGGATTAACAGGGGAAGTAAGTTGTGTGGAGCGATGGGTAGGTAGTTGTCGATGAGGAGTTGGCTGGAGGATTTGACTCTAGAGGTTTGTCACTTTGGGGAAGGAACCGGATCGCTGGTGGCGGCCTGAATGAAAGCTACTGCTAGGGATTTGGAGATATGGAAATGGGAAAGGCGATTGGAAAAGTTATGAAGAACGGAGTGCTCCGTGATGAAAGCGTAGCTGTCAGTAAGCTAGAGAAGAATTTTGTGTCTAATGACGGCCAAAGTTTCCTTTTGAGTGTGACAAGCTTGCCAATTTGAGTGTCCCTACATGGCCTATTCTAATTATAGCTTTTCCAGTAATTGTCAAAAGGCTTAAAACATAATCAAAGATAGCCATGAAAAGAACAGTTATGAGTGACTTGTAGAATTTAGCCAAGATAATATTTAATTTACTCAATTCAAATAAACATATCCACATTTTTTTCCATCCATAATTGAATCCCCGAACTTCCTGACTGATTTGGTTTTGTTAAGAATTCGGGCTTCTGACGCGGTTTCTTTTTAGGTCAGACGAAGTAAACACTATTAACCCTAATTATTAAGTTGGCAACTAAGTCATTGCCGATTTCAAATAAGAAGGCAAATTCGGAATTTTTGTTTAAAAATATAACTTTATTCAATTAGATATTGGGCGTTCTTGTCGACGAATAACTTTATTCAATTAGATATTGGCCGTTCTTGTCGATCGATATTCAATTAGATATTCAATTAGCTATTGACCGTTCTTGTCGATGACCTTTTACAGATGACCTTTTTCCATCGTTCTGGCAGAGTAAAAATTCCGTATGACCTTTTTCCATCCTTCTGGCAGAGTAAAAATGCCCCCTTCGTAAAATAGTCTGTCTTTGCTATTAAAAAACTGAATTAGGTGTGATCCCACATGCTATTAAAAAACTGAATTAGTTGTGATCCGACATCATCCGCGCTGGTCAAAATTTTACCATTTAAAGAGTTTTGCATGGACAAACAAATGGTAATCCGAAGGCGCAAGGTCAGGGCCAAACAAATGGTAATCCGAAGGCGCAAGGTCAGGGCCAACGAAACAAATGGTAATCCGAAGGCGCAAGGTGAGGGCTTCAGTTTTTCCAGTTGTTCAACATACACGTTTGAATTTATCGTTTGGTTCTGCGGCATGAGTTCAAAAAACAAAATTCCTTTGCTATCCTACCAGACTGACAGCATAATCATTTTTCGGTGAATCTCTGCTTTTGATACTGTTTGGGCTAGTTGATC
>UZAE01000651.1:0-20115 GCA_900617975.1 Rodentolepis nana | reverse complement strand
CCCCTCTCGACTTTTTTCCCACTTTGATGTTCCTTCCCCTATGTGAAGACTGAAGTCAACTAAAGGGCTAATGATAACCATCAAGACGCCTGCCATTTGATATAAATAAATAAATATATCCGGATTAAGAAGACAATATGTGCAATATAGTTTCAGTAGATGTGCGTAGCTGATAAACGCGGCAACCACTCTCGTGAAGGTCACAACGCTATCATGATAGCACAAAGAAATCTCATATGCACTCAGACAGACTCGAAGGTGCGGCCGTAATACTTGTCTCGTCGGGCGCAAGTATAGTCGTGAGTCTAAAGAACTCCAAGCCAGCCACCAATCAATAGTACTTGCATGGTTTAGCAAACCCTCCATTGTATTTTAATGACTACGCTCCGTGTGTCAGCAACACAAATCCCAAATAAACGCTTTCCAGCTTGTACGACTATCCCCCCCCCCACATTGTCGAGGCGACTTGCCATAGCGACTAGTGAGCATAGGTCAGGGCTTATTAGCGAAGCAATCAAACAATTGGAAAAGGCGATCATAATCAATTACGAGTGAGAGTTAGATAAGAGGGCGAGAAAGCGTAATGGCATTAAGGGAAATATTTACGTGTTAAATTAAATAAGAAAAAGGCCTTAAAAAGAGCAAAAGTCAGAAGCGACTTGACAGCTCTGCTTAGTTAACGAGAGTGCAACTATCAAAGCTAACCTGTGCATACACGTTTTAATTACCATCTGGGTAAATAATGAAATTATGAGTTATAATTACCCTCAATTATAGATGGGCGTCACCTTAGGACCTACAGTTGATAATCAGCGTACAGCCTTGAAATGTAAGGATTTAAACCGAGTTCAGCCAACCCAGACTGAAGTAACACAGCGGTGCAGCTCTTTTTAAGAGAACACACATCAATAAAATTGCAGAATAAAACGTAAAAGTACTTTGTTAGCAAATGCATTGCTGAATATAAGCTTCAAGCAAATATGCCCATTATTTTGTCTGCCAAGATAGGAAGATAACGCCGTAATAAAGCACAAGAATTTAGACGTCACGATTTCAACAAACACACCAAACATTATGACTTGATATGAAAGTCATAGGGGTCGCCGTTCAGCATGGAAGATAACAGGGCAACTCTCCAACTATTGGATATTTCCTACAAATTCGACTATTAGCAGTGAAGATAAATCAAATTAACAATAACAGTTCTCATACTTTACCGATTCAACCTTCTCCCTTATCGAATGAAACAACATTGGCCCCCATTTTCGCACACTAAAGAAAAATACTTGCATACGATATTTCTCGACATTTGCTAACATTGGTATCTCACATCATCTGTGTTGGTTAAAGTATTGCTTTGATAATGGTAATAAATCAAATTTAGCATGAAGATACACCACAGAGTAAAATGGAGGCCCTCATTTCTAATAATAATAATAATAATATTTTTGCATTTAAAAGACGCATTACATCGGAATCCTATTGTTAAAAGTGGGAAAAACAAACATTTTTTAGTTCACAACTAGAAAATTTTAGAAATGATACTTCACAATTATTTTTTTAAAAAAAACTAAGAGAAATTAATACAATTAAATACGCGTGATTACACAACGGTCGTCGGTATACCTAAATCCACCCAAGGGGAGATGCATTTAAATCCAAAGGATGTCACAAAGAAGATGACTCGTCACGGTTAAAGTACCCTCGTCTTACTTCCACGCTACCTTCTTTGGTCCAGAAGTCATTCAAAGTCTGTAGGACTTTCCTTCAACCAGACAAGTCGGTATAAGGGGACTAATGAAAGTACGTATGCATACAACGATTCAACATGAAAAAAAAACTGACTTGAAGTGCTCATTGTTTCAATTTAACATATGATACCACGAAGAAGCCATGAGCTTCACTAAAATATTGTATAATAAAAATAGAGAGAAGGTCGGTGTAGGAAGCGTATGAAGTTGAGTAGACAAATTGAGCGTGCTGTAAAATCACCGCGTGTGGATTTTTGGATCAAAGATCAACATACGTGTTTATTAAGAGTGCTCTAATTATGGAGGGGGGGAATCGAAATCATACAAAGAACAGCAGCCAATGTGTATGGACGACTACTATTCAGTTCAAGCCTTCTCTAAAATCTAAGGGGGGGGGGGGGGTAACGTTAGAGGCAAAGGAGATAAATCACAATTGCCATCAGCAGTTTAAAATTGTGCTCAAAGAATAAAAAGATGACCATATTTTTTAACACACTTGAAGGAATAACACCAGTCGAAACCAAATGCACTATAAATATGGCCAGCTCTTGGGCTCTAACCAATAAAAAAAATAATTTGGTGAATAAATTAAATGGAAAATAAGCCTTTAGCAGTACATAAACCTAATTTTTTTAAAAAAATCCGAAAATCAAAAAGAATCGACATAAAAATATTAAACTATTCAATAAATATTTCCGTTGAATACTTTCTGGGACATTTAAGTAAATTTGTCCGCATGTAGTGCACACTATCACTCTAATGGATGTAAAAAAAAGTTTCAATGGGCGGTGGATAATTGACAGTAAAGTCATTGCAAAGTGCCCTTTTATTGCCAACTTTCATTGAAATTCAATGTCAATTGCATAATTTTTGAATGTGAATTTGCCCATAAATAACTCACCAAGTAGATTTTTTTAAAACAAATGCTAAAATGTTAATACAAACCTTTGCAAAGATGGACGCAGCACTGACTATTGGGTAGGTTGCATCAGCTTTGCTTTCAACGACAATTTTCAAGTGAGGGAAGATCGAACTCAAGTACTTCTGATATATTTCGGCTTTGCCAACGGTGTCAACATAAACCTAAAAATCAAAAGATCCGTAAAACCTTGGATGGTGGGGGATGAAAACCACGCAACAATTCACCATGGTAATGTGAACTCATTCATTAAAATGTCAAATAAATTTGCAAATTGGTAGTCAGGTGGTGGTGGTGGTAAACTTAACGCCTAAATCATTCGCTTGAATAAAAAAGGTACAACTTGAACACCAGCAGATTGGATTCTAAATTCTGAATGTGAACAAAATAATGCCACCAGTAGGCTTAAATCTGTATCAATAAGGCGAATAAAAAGACAAAAAAAATTGCTGGTGAAATCTGACAAGCTGTTCATCCTAGGTAAAGGGGATAGCCTAGGGGATATTTTTTTTCCTTAATGTCACAACCGATTCTGCTGAGTCATTCATTTTTAACTGAATTTAATTCAACACTTTGGGTTTGTGTCTGTCTATCCCTTTGCATCCTTGTTCCTCCCTCTCTCCCTCCCTCCCTCTGTGAAGCCCGAAGTCAGCTAAATGGCTAACGGTAACTATCATAAAGCCTGCCATTTGAAATAAATTCAATACTCAACATTATTATACTTCGTGGTAGGGAAATAAATTTAAACCAATATGAAATAACTGCCAATAAAAAGAAGGCCAAAATAAATTAGGCCGCATGAATTAAATTTGACGTTTGAATCATTTTAGCACAGTGACAATACCATCTAAAGCTCCAGAAACCAAGAGAATCAAATAAGTGCATACTAATGAATAAAGCATAACACCAAACAGTCATTTTCACACAGTTTATTTGAAAGCTTTAACAGAAGTTATGAATTCTATGACCATCGATGGTTCTACGGTGACTGCCTTCGCAGGTATTTGATTCAAAAGGACGAGTTTAAGCACTAACTGCCGACATGCTCAGAGTGACAATAGCCTCCTCGACTAATTCTGATTTATCACCTATTCAGACGCACATGCTTGTGCGTCATAGTTTTGTCCCATTGGTAGCCAAGTGAGATCCATAAAATCGATAATGCATATGTGAAACAGGTACACACTGAATCACAAAATTAGACAAATATTTCCAGTCACACAAATGTTTAAGGTGGAAAGATTTATCGACTTACCTCTTTCAAATTAACCCCCTGATCCAAAGCAGATCTTATGAGACCAATCGCCGAGTTTTGTGAGATGACGTTGAGGCTGATTTTCTGGCTAAAATAGTATTTAAAGAGTGAAATTCGGTCTGTAGAAGAGCCATTCGAATTAAAAAAACTACCTGCTAAGCATCTTTTCAGTAATCTCCATGGGTGAAATAGCGTGAATGGTATAAGCAACCCAATCGGATTCCTTAAGCATCTCTTTGAGCAAATCTTCACGCTTCACCTCTGTCAACTGTTTGGAATCTTAAATAAGCGATAGCAATTAAAGGAAAACATGACCTCACCAGTTAGGCCCATTTCCTTTAAGGAAGCATTCCTGCTCACTGGTGCAATCGCACAGGCATACAACATTGGACCTAAACAAAAGATATAATTATTACTAAATTAGAATAAGTAGACCATATTTAATTAACTAGAGCATTACCAAGGACAGGTCCTCTTCCGGCTTCATCAATTCCAAGCATGCACGGAGAAGAACGGGATTCTGACGAAAGGCGTTCGATTGATGAATCGATAAGAGTTGCACCACCTCCAGAGAGACATGAATTCAAGAACTTCAGATAGGCTTGCATAGAGGGCGAATCAGCATTTTCGTCTAATTCAGCGGACTTCTGATCAATGGCACTTGAATTTTCTTCGTCAGAGGCCATATTATACTGCTTGAAAAGAAGGAGTACATTTTAGGCATTTATTTCGTGGTTAAATGTACCCATACAGTTTTAGTATAACTTAAAAATATCAGACAAGCCCAAAAAAGTATTTAGCCAAATTTTCGAGTAATTCAATGGTCCTCTTCAAAATGACAGAGCAAACGCCCTCCCAAAAACAATTTAGTATATCGTTAGAGTTTAAATTTAGATTCCTTATTTAGTGAAATGGAATTTATAAAGATACAGTCTAGTCATGAACTCGCACATAGAGCAGTCAGACTTATAGCCTTGACCGAAATAGACCAGGACAAAGTAGCCCATTAAATTCCGTTTCCAAAATATCCCAAAATCTTTTCTGTAGTGTCCAATTACATGAGATAGACCCACACGATATCGCGGAAGCAGACGTGATAGAGCATATTGCTTAATAGCTAGTAATATAGCATTTTAATAATTAAATTAGGAAAAAGCAGTCAAACATGCGCAAACGAATAAGAAATTTAAGCAAATACTACATATGTTTACACTGATAAAATACATTTAAAAATAGGGCTGATAGAGAGAATTGGAATACCAAAAGCCGTCAATGCAATTTTTAAAGTACAAATAGGAGAAAGTGCGTTCATACTTTTCGTTAACATTATTTATTGCTATCAACAGCGATTGACTTTAGTCGGAGTCAAGTTAAGAGCAATGAGAGTAAATTTGAAGGAAATTTATACACGAAAGGAAAGTTTGAAATTTGTACAACGGAAATGGGAGAGGGAGGGGGGGGGGGGGGGGGGGGGGGGAGAAAAAGCATTGAAGTGAAAACTGTACAACACAATAATGATGACTGTTTAAGGTGGGGGAAGGGGTGAAGGTGGGTTCTCCCACAGACCCGCTTCACGCATTTTTCGGGTAAAGAAGTTTTCAAGAGAGGAGACGTGTCGATAGAGGTCACTCTCTGGATGATTGTATGTTCGACAATTATGAAACATTCTTCGCATATCCGCGATGAAGAGATTCAAATGTGTATAGTATCGTGCTTTCAAACGTTCCGTCATTGTTCGAAGATCTGTAGAACAAAAGCGCGAAATGAATATCCGATTAAACCAAAATATCGGATATCTTTTTTATTTATCAGCTACCAAAATCGCCTTCATAGGATCATTGTAACGACTTGAACTTAGCGCGGAAGGCAGAGATTTCAGAGCTAAACATAAGGAATTAAACCGAAGGCTAAAAGAAATGAACTATACTCTGAGCATAATTAGCCCTAGAAAGGACAATTGATAGAGGACGACGACTTCACTTAATGGAAAATTTGAAGACGTTTGATGTACAAGGGGTTATTCCAGTAGGGAAAATAAGTTTAATCCTGTTAGAGGTAGAAATAAACCTATTTACTTAGAAATACAACAGGAAGGAAATAGTCACTTCCTCACAGAAGCTTCTAACTGGTTAGTATAAACGAGCTTTCCTCATTTAACACTTCTGTAAAATTTACGTCGATCGGATGGTCGGACCAACAAAAGAATAAAAACAACCAATTCCATTTCACCCTACCTCCCTTTACCACAACCTCGCTTCGAGGTGCCTTTGTTTCTAGTCCTTCTAATTTCCCATTTTTATCATAATGCTTCAATTTACTCAAATTTCCTACCACATGGTATTGCTGCAAGCTTAGCACATTAATGTAAGCGCTAAACTCGATTAAAGAAAAATGAACTATAAAAGAAAAAAATACTCTCATGAAGGACGGAGAAAATTCGTGCTTTATCAATCACTCCAAAATTAATAATTAAAGATAATTAACTGCAGGAATTACGTGTACACAATTCAACTCACCGATGGGAAAAGTGATGATATTAAAGTATCCAGGTGCTTCAGCAGGCGTAACCGGGGTTAGGAAGGGACCAGCAAATTTGTGCGCCTTAATAGCCTCCAACACGGGACGAATTCGTTCAGCCAGCGCATCCACTGCTTCATTAAATTGCTTCACCTCCTCTCTATGACGCAATTTCTCTGCCGAGGAAATTTGTTGCGTTGTCATTGGTGGTGGCTGAGGAGATATTTGAAAACTCGAAGGCTGATTACATTCGCTACTCTGAAAATTTCTCCTATAGGTAAGCAGAAAAAATCTGTTAATACAGGATACTCAAGGTAAGCACCCAAGCGCAGTTAAAGCGTTAAATTAAGAGATAAAGAGGCTTTAATAAGGCACTGCCGCTGTTATTCATTGTAACAGATTGATGGGGATTAAGAGATTGAAAATGCAGGGTGGGAGAGGAAAAATTTTACTTACATTTCGGACTCCTCCACCTCACCAAATGACTCGCTTTAGGAAATAAACTTTGAAATACATTGCAAACCTACTACTTAATTACTAACTCAGTAGATACAACTGTTGCAACTCACCCTGAACTAGCTCGGGTTCGCCTGGCGATTGTATCATCCTCATTACTTTCACTGGCCCCACGGAGTTGCCGTGTACGGCGAATGGTTGGGAATTTAACTTGTGTAAAACCTCCGTCCACTTCCATCGATTCGAGAACAGTATGATGTGGAGAATGTGAAGGAGCGACCTGTACACTCAGGGGTTCAGTTACAGAAGTGGTTGGAGGAACTTCTGCAGCTTCCGTAGCCGGAGTTTCTCCAGGAGAGGACACTTCCATAGCAACGAAATTAGAGGTTACTTCTGTAGTTTCAACGAGTGTTTTTGATTCCCCATCGCTGGCATCTGCTCGCCAACCAGATTCAATCAATCCGGGAATAGAAGACAACGGGATAGGCCCAAACCTAAATTGAGAGTTAGGAATACCAGGATAGACTGTCTCCAAAGCCCGTTTGCGACGCTCAATGATACGACTGATTATCTAACCAAGACAATAACATAATTAATGACCCTTTCTTCTTGTCCATCAGTTTAAGACTTATTCAATTTACACTTACCTCTCTTTGGCGACTAATAACCTCGGAAAACTGTGTATAGACCACATTAGGGTAGAGTTCACATCCCATAAGATCCGCTCCCTCATACTCTTTGATAAAACCCAGGTAAATTTGTTTAGGTAAACGAATCTCTTTTGAGAAACCTTGCTTTCTGAAATATCCCACTGCATGGGAGTCTGCGTAAGTGAGAAAATGATATATTCCATGTTGAGTATGATAATCTTTAAGATGGTTCATCATCTGAGTTCCGTAACCCTTTTAAAGAGAAAAGTTGGATAGTTAGCAAGTAAATAAAAATGAAGGCAGCAGTAGATAAGAGTTTGGAAGGAATTTACCTTGACCTGTTCATTGAAGATAACAGCACAGAAAACAATTTCCGAGAATCCTTGAGCCATAAACATGCGGAAAGTTATACCCCCGATAGGATGTCGATCACCATTCTCAGAAACTTTTAGAAGAATTAAGTTCTTGTGTTTCCTAGAAGATGGAAAAGGGGTTTAACAATCATAAAATAAGCCAACTAAAGGTGAGTCAAACGTACGGATCAAAGACAAGACGAGTAATGTATTCCTTGGGCATACTGGGAAGTTGAGTGGAAAAAACATTGAGAAGTTCCAGTAGCCAAATATATGAGGAAGGCTCCTGCTGTTGATTGAGACTGTTACTCACCACGTGAAACTCAATGGTACCTGCTGATTCTTCTCTTCGTGCAGCGGCGTCACGAGCAGCCAATAGAGAACGTAACTAGAACATGGGAATAGATTGCTCAATATTAATTAATTTTTCCCACCTATTATGTCAGCTGACTATAGTAAGACTACTTCAATTTTTATCACCAAAAAAATGAAATATCTGCTCCGCTACTTCGAGCAAACTATCGATTGTGATATTCTAGGGAGATATAACAACCCCTAAGCTTTAGAAAAGGTACACAGACACTTTTCTTGACAACTTCAACCCTATGAAGACATTCAAATTGGCATAGTCTCAGATGTATATATTCTTTTGCTGTTAACGTTAATACAATTTAATATAATGCAAAGAACTCTGAACGATTCTTAAAAAGATTATTTCAAAGTTATTCAGGACAAGTAGATCTAAGATATAATAATAAAATAGTTAGAGCGGAATATAGTTTAATTCAAAGTAAAGCGACGAAATAATACAACTAAATAAGGTTTAGCGTTAGTGTCCAATCAACCGTCAACAAGTTGATAATAAAACGTGCTTATGTACAGCTAAGACGAGAAAATACATCTCAAACCATTTACCCGCAGTATGTAGTAAAATAGCACTTTTGACTCAACAATTTCATCTGTCTTTACTACTTTTAGTTATTCTACAAATTCTATAAGTTAAACACAAATTTCCATTCCGAAAAGAGGTTGTTTGACTAGCATAACGTATGTTAACTTTAAAAAAAGCC
Organism: Rodentolepis nana; assembly: GCA_900617975.1. Classification (NCBI taxonomy): domain Eukaryota; kingdom Metazoa; phylum Platyhelminthes; class Cestoda; order Cyclophyllidea; family Hymenolepididae; genus Rodentolepis; species Rodentolepis nana. The sequence continues at coordinate 11,144 of UZAE01000651.1, read as the reverse complement.
AATTTTAAGGAATACTGTAAACTTAAAGACTAAATAGCAAGATTAAGACTGATGACACTCACAGCTGGAGAAGGTAGGAGATTTCGGCCAGCATTTTGGTCATCCTCCAGTTCCTTCACAACTTCTTCCAACTCCTTGGCGTTAATTTCTCCAAAAAATGAGGAACAAGAACCAGAAGAATCCCTCCTAAGACGCTTTCCCAAAGGTGTTTGAAAATCTCCCGACACCGGGGTATCCATTTCTAATGGGCGCCTTTGGCAACTCTGTGGAGTACTCATAAGTTTAGTAGCACTTCTAGTTGGATAGAGACACATTGAACTTTCACCATGATTACGATGCCTCATGAACTTCTTTTTGGGAGTTGACGGAAGATAGTCTCCGGTATCCATTTCCTCTTTAATCAGTGTCTGATCGATATCTTCACCATTTTCATCAACTGAATGTTTACTTGCAGGTTTGCAATCAACAAACACAGAAGATGGATCACCCAAAATTCCCGAATCTTCTAGTTTTCCTGAGGCTGAAAATGGTCTGAAGAAGGGATCCCAAATAGGAGAATTCAGAACACGAGCCTCACGCTCTAGTTCTAAGATAAAAGCCAGAAGTTCTGAGGCGAGTTTACTATTTTCTTCTCGCACATTATCCAGAAGAACTGACTTCAAATCAGTTAGGAGAGCAAGAAAGAAGTTTTTACCGAAAGCACTAGAAGGTTCAAAATAGGGATAGGTAGTGCAAAAGAGTGGCACATAACAGTGGCATATCCAACGCATGTAGATAAGACGATATCCAGTGATATTTTCATTCTTTTGCTTGCGATTTTTGGGGGCTTGGAGACGATGGCCATTTAGGAAGGTGAGTACAAGACGACCGATATCAATATAGAGTGGTGCATCATGAGGAGATGCCGCAAGTTTTCGAATAATAAGATTTCGTACGGCAGTAGCAACACTAGGTCTCTCGAAAGGTGGTAAATCATCCACATGGGGATGGCTACGATTTACTAGAGCTTTGCGTAAACGCTTAAGCATACAGAAGTATAGTTGACGAGTTTCCACATCTTCTTCATCTGAACAGAGAAGGTAAAGCGTCTCAAGATCTTCAACCATTTGCACAGCAAGGGCCTCAATCCAAGAAGAAAACTCTGAGGAAAAAATCTCTCCACAATGTAAATGACCACAGTGAAGGCATTCAAATTGAGAATCCTCAAGCTTCTTGGATGACCAGTTGGTACATTTGCATTCCAATTGCTAAATAAATAAGAAAATGGCTCCATAAATGAAATATAACGATGAAAGAAAAAATATATACAACTATATAGAATTAGAACAAAAGTAATGAAACAATTCAATTAAAAATAATAACAAAATAGTATAAAGGACAATGACTTCAGAATAGATAAGAAAACTAAAGCGTAAATTAAAGGCAGTCCAAATGTATAAAACTAGGATAAATTTAGTAAAAGTTCACCGTGTATTAAGGTAATTTAAGAATCTACTTACCTGACAGGGAATATAGGGCAAGACTTTCAAAACCTTTTCTGTATATGATAAGCTTGATATATGTTTTCGGCGCTCGAATAGCTTATTTCGTTTATGATTAAAGGAAGACATTACGAAACCAGAATATCCTCTGGAGAAGGTTTAAATCGGCAGTCAACAGCGAACCTAGATGCTTATTGAAACAGTTAGAACATTTAAGTTTGATAACTAATTATGTCTTTAATTAAGCTATTTTTTATATTAATAGTCTTTAATCTAGATGGAATTTATTCTGAATGTATATTTCAAAAATAAGTAATGGCAGTTGCTTTTGAAAGTTCCTATATACGACAAGTTGATACATTTGAATTTCAATTGCTAAATAAAGAAAATTTACTACATAATTGAGTTATAAAAATTCTAATAATAAAAGTTAGATCTAGTTCAGTCAGGAAAATACATTAAACTAAGAAGTCATATTGTGAATTTGAAGATATAATAATATTAATAATATGCATTCTGTAAACATGTCAAATACAGTAAGTGTAACATAATTTCAGAATCAAGTATTTAATATTTAATTAAGAGTTAAAGAATTGCTTAAAATCTTTAAAACCAAATTTAACTTTGTTTAAGCAGACCATATTTTCTTTACACTCTGCTTCGATTGTGTTCGTGAAGTTTCGCATTGTGAGTTTTGTCTAGTTATTAATGATTTTCTTGTATATTAATAGTAAATATATGCTCAAAATGTCGCGTAAATCGACATATTTGGTGAAATATGTGATATAATCACATTTAAATAGGTAAGCTAGTTCGCCTAACTCCATGGCATTCAATTTGCCATGATAGCCATATTTTATTCTTTCTATCTTAATTATGTTTATAATATGTCATTCTTAACATGCAAATACGACTTAGCATTGTCTTTGTCTGGTTTGCAACAGTTATTTGTTGTTGAAAGTTCTGGTACGTTCAAATTTATACTTTTCTATATTGTACTGATAATCTTATTCCCACCAAAGGTATCATGTCAGAAGCTCAGGAGGTTGCTGAAATAAATTATGAGGAACAATATCGGTATGTGGTTTGTAATCAAGTATCCAGTTAGTCTTTTGTGTTTTTTATTTTACCTGCCCGCTTTTTAGAATTCTCTCCGAGGAGAACAAAAAGCTATCAATTGATATTGCAAGTTTGCAGTTGAGTAATCGCAGTTTGGTGAATCAAAATCGTGATGAAAAAAAGAAGGTTATGGACTGTCGTCTTCAAATTAGTGATTTAGAAAGTCGATTGAAAACGTTGGATAGCCTCAAACTTGAACTTTCAGAAACCCAACTTCAAGCGGAGCGTTTGCGTCAAACACTTGACGCAAATGAAAATAAACTTAATATCACTGAACGCCGAGCCACTGAAGCCGAAGGTCTTGTCAAGGTAAATTCCAATAATTTGTTCTATCAATTCCTTACTAGGTAAAGGATAGTATTATTGACAAACAGAGGAAATTTTCTAAAGAATTAGAAGAGAATGTTCAGAATTTAACCGGTGAAGTAGATAATTTAAAGTTGCAACGTGCTAAATTAGAAGCCGATTTGAGCAAAGCATTGGAAAGAGCGGAAGAATGTGACAAATTGCGGGATGCCCTGGCATCTAAAACAGCCTTGTTGGATGAAATTGCCCAATCGTAAGTCAATTTTTTTGCGAAATTTTGTAACCGTTGAGTTTTATCAGATCTGAGGGTGTTAGTGAAAATGGTTTGGCTGCTGCAAATCAGTACTTTAAAGAACAGGAAGCAAAGTTGAATGAAGAGTTGGCTGGAGTAAAACAGGTTAAGTTTGAATTGGAGAAAGCTTTGAGGGAAATGACTGTTGAGCGCGATAATCTCCAGGCTAATGTAAGTACACTTCTTTCTTCTTACTTTTTGGTTATTAGGTTGAGGAACAAAGCCACAATATTGAGCAATTGAAAGAAAAGTGCTCGAACTTGGAGACTGCTGTTAAGGAATCCAGAATTTCTGATAAGCGATCCAAAAATGATATGGTAGGTTTAATTGTTGATGACTTATTTGATTTAGAATTCCCGTTTGATTGGTCCTGCGTTACCGCCTTGGTTACTTGAAGAAAAGAAGCCTGATCCTAATGAAATCGAGAAACTTAATAATACAGATCCTGCTACTCTTCGTACTCGCGTCATTGATTTGGAAGGAAAAGTGCACGAGCTGAAACAACTTGTCACTTATCGAGAAGATGTTATTTTGCGTATATACCAGGTAAACACCTGTTTTAACTATTAGTGTTAGCCTTTGTCGATCTGCATGAAACGGTTGTTTCGGCTTTTGCAGCAAAGGTATATTTAATTGGGGTTTTTCGTGGTATTCAACTCCTATAATGGATTTTTTCCTAATATTTTCTTAGTATGAATCTTTTGTTTAGGTTTGCATCTTTTTGTTAGAATCGGACACATCCTTGCCATTCTTGAAATGTATAGGCCTCAAAACTGTCAAATCAGTTTTTGTGTAAATAGGGTCAATATGAATTAGTGAGTGGTTTGTTAATGTCTTCCCTGCTTTTATGGATCTGCACTGAATTTTTCTTTATGCTTTGGTTCTTTAGTACATTTAGGATTACTAATTCGCCTCCCATCTACCGAAAAATACTTTCCGTTTGCTTTCATCAAGAATGTAAAATTTGAATAATTATAGGTTATTGTGTTAAATATCCTTATTTCAGGTGGCAGTGAATTCTGTTATTATTTGTTTGTGATATATGTACATATATAAATTTGTTTTATAGGAGATTCAGAAGAAGTCCTCTAAACTTGAGGCATCGGAAGTAGAGCGATCAAGCCTGTCTGTTCAAGTTGGTATTCTGAAGAAGGAGCTTAGCTCACTTCGAGGAAGCGGTAGACGATCAGAAGGCGGATATCCACCTGAGATTGAAATCGAAATCGAACGTCTTCGAGGTAAGCGTGATCGTGAATATCAACGTAGAAAGCGTGCTGAGGCTGAAATGGATGAGATGGAAGCGGAGTTAAATGAGATGAAAGAAAAGGTGAAGAAAATGGAGGATGAATTAGCTGAGATAACAAATGCTCCTAAACCAGTAAGCAAGATTTTCTCAACTGCCTGTCATCTTATTAAGCTTTTGTTCCTATCTCCACTTTTTCTATTGCAGGTTATTCATGCGGGTGACCCGGCCGATAAGGCACGTATTGCCGAACTACAAAATGTCGTTAATCAACTTCGCTTGGATAACGAATCGAAGCGCTCCGAGCTCTTTGATCTTAGATCACGTTTTGAGGAAAAATCTGCGGTTTTAGAAACACTTTCCAACGATGTAAGTTTTCAAGTTTTTAACTAAGCTTTATTATTTTCGATAAATTTAATTAAAGTGTTGGGGGAAAATTGTGTAGAAGCAAACTCAATCTGATGGCCAGAAGGTCTTCCCTGTTCGCACAAGAATAGTGTCTAATCAGTACTTTATTTAACAGGACTTTTTAGTGGTTTATTCACAGTTTCTATCAAGACACTAGTTGCTTAGATATTGCAATTGCGTTAGTAAATTTTAAGTATCGATTCTACTCTTGAAGAATCATGCATTTGTCATGTGTAACCTTTATAGGTAAAAGCCAAAGAACGTCAAATTGCTGATCTGTCGACTGAACTTGCCACTAAAACTAGTCAGTTGGAAATGACGAATAAGGAGCTAGAATCCGTTCGTCTTCGTGCCATTCGCGGTGGTGTGGAAACTGAACGCTGGGAGATGGATTTGAATAGTGTTCGGACTTCTAATCGTTTTCTCTCCCAACAGACCAATGAACTGCGTCTTCGTCTTACTTCAACTGAGGAACAGTTAAAAGAAGCTCAAAAACAACTTTCTGTGCTTAGGAATGGAGGAGGTATGTTGAGATTGCAATAATTTCATTTGATCTTATAGTTTTAGGAGAAAGTGCTTCGCTAAATGGTCATTTGGTTTCTGAATCGACTGAGGATGTTGCAGAATTAAAGTCACAGCTTGAAAATGCTAAAGAAACTATTGCTAAATTGGAGGGAGCGAATTTGGAAGCTAGTGAACTTAAGACTGAATATGAAAACTTGAGTAAACAATTCAAGTCACTCAAGCAAAGTATCTCAACGAATGTAGGTTTTTTTAATATTCATCTACTCATCGAATTTTATTATTTACCTGTACCTGGCTTCTATTTAGAATTCCTCTGACTCAAAACGCGTTTCCCAGTTGTTATCTGATTTGAAAAAGGAACAGGAGTCTTCCGCTGCTTTCGCGGAACGTTGCAGCCATTTGACTAAACAGTTAACTGAGTTAGAGATCACCCTGAATGAAACTCGCCAGCGCTTGAACGAATCCTTGAGTGAAAACCGACGAATCGATTCAGAACATTCTGGCACTCAAGATCCTCCTATTTCTCCTCCTACCAAACGTGCACGACGCAGTACTCGTTCAAGTAGCAATTCCGCTTCACAGGTAAATAGTTCATTTTGGCCTCTTATCCCTCTTTTGTAAGTCAGCAATTTTCCTCTTCATTTGGTGAACGGTGTGCTTGTTAGTGGGAAAGCGAGTGACTCAAAGCCAATCTGAGTCCGTGGTAACCCCCCCCCCCACAACGACAGAAAGTTGAGGACATCCTCTCCTGCTTTCTATATTTTCGCATCAATTTTGCTAAGATGAAATTGTCATTGCTTTTCACTTTTTAGGACTGTACTTCCTGCTCAGAACTGAGACGCCAGGTCGACTCGTTGAAGTCCGACCTTGCTGAAGCAAATGCGAAGATTGAAAGCTCTTTTTCTGAGGTTTGTTTCTATTTCAAAACTCTTAGGCAAAACAGATTAGTTCCTGTCTTAATGCTATTCTTTTAACCACTTTAGTTTCAAGAATTACGAACCAAATTAAGCACAACAAGCGAAGAGGCCTGTAAACTTCGCCTGGAAATCACATCTCTTCACGAAAAGATGGCTGCTGGAAGTATTAGTCTTAAGAAACTCCGCCATACTGCTTATGCCTTCTTGGAGGATACCTCTGATCCGGTTTTGGGTGAACAACTACGTCAACAGCTCACTGCAACGGAGTAGATTGGCCATTCTAATGCATGTAGCACCTTATACCTAGCATTTGTGTGTGTTTATGACTGTGTTTATACTTCCTAAACAAACATGATCTTATGTGAATTTCCCACTCCCTCCCAACCTTACATCCATTTCGTGTAAAATATTTTTGATGAAGTAAATGTTTATATACCCATTTGGCTTCATTTTCTTGACTCGAACGTTATGTTTTTCAGGATAGCTAGATGCGTAAAGCATATATTTAATTTGAAGTCTAAGATTCGTTTTTTTCTAGGCATCTAGACGGTTTTCGAGTTTTGCAGTAGGATGTATCCTACGGCAGAATATGATGTTTGTGCCCACAGCAAAGATCCGTTTCTGGAATCGAATGCAGATTGCTTTGGGAATTCTAGGGAAGCCAGTAGATAAAGGCGAGGGTCATTTGGTAGGTGTTGACTCAATGGGGAATCGGTATTTTGAGGAGGACCCTGACAAAGAGAGCCTGGTCCCACATCGTGCAAATAAGCCGAAGAGGTATTTTCTACTACCTGGTCAGGTTAGCCCTGAGGACTCGTGGCTTCAAATGAATGCCGGTCAGTTTCAATCTCGATTTCTCTCTAACATCTTCATATCCCATGGGATAATTGTTTTTTTTTCTGTTTTTCGTGTATATATTAAATCATTAGATTCGCAAATTTTAATTTAGTAATGGACTCCTTAAGTCTAACACCTGTTTAGTTATACTCAATCTTGAACAGGTTATTGATTTGTGAATTTGCATTAATTTGCTAAGATAAGTCTGGCACCTTAATAAATAATGATTTTATGGAATTGCCTTCTATTATTCTCTTTCTATTTCCATGATAATTATTGCAATTTTTGATTAATTCTTTGGTTTTAGCCAATGATTTCAATCGGGTATTTTGGTGGCTAATATTTTAGGGAATAGAGATGCTTACTTTGACTTATACACGCAGGATTATTGATTGCAAATAGGGGGGGGGGGGGCTGGTTAGGTCAAACAAATTTAAGTCAAAATAATGCGGGCAAGTGTCAGCCTAGTAAAAAATCAAGGTTAAAATTGTTTATGCTAATATTTTATTCCTCTCCCCCCCCCCCTCGCCTCCCCATATAGAACTACCTCGATTACCGAGCGAGTGGGACTCCTGGTTACGCCATAGACGTCCTGATCCACCAACGGAGGAAGAGATAGCTAGAAATGCAGCTGCTGCTGAAATGCGAGCTATTAAGGGCCGTGAGTTTGAGGTGGGTATCCTTTGTCTTCTTCATTTTATTCCCTGGTTGATTGAAATTAACATTTGGTTAGTTCGACAAAGTACCTAATTCAATTGTGCCACATGTTCACCTTGCAAGTTTTCTATTAACCTACTGTGTTCTTGGTTGAAAGTGTACCTGCATCTGGATTTGGAAATTCGAGAACTTTCATTCCATTTGTTTGGTAATCTCAAGTATTTCCTTTATCCTCATCACAACATCTGCTTTTCCCCTCGCTCTTTTCACTCTTGGTGTTGCAAGGCCATCAGCATCCAAGCAATACCATTGGGTATTCTTTAACAAGCTAGTATTCGTGAGTGCTTGTTGGCTGGAGTACCTTATTCATCTGTGATTTGGAGTTCAATATTGTACCTCTGCGAATATATGCCAACTTTCATCTTTGTCATTTATATTGATTTCTTATCCCTTTTTCTCATCATTATCTACTGTACTTTTTATTAGCTTAGAAACTGTGACCTTGAATACATGTGCCTATTTTTACCAATGAACTCCTTGTTTTGGTTGAGCGAACACGCTTTTGAGGTCGATTCTAAGCCCTTGCAAGATTTGCTAAAGTTTGATAGTTGGTGATATTTTTTGACCCTTTTGCTATCAAGACACGTACTCTTTGTTAACTTTTTTCATGCAGTCAACTTTCTTTCTCCCTTAATTTCTAAAATAAACATGTTTTTATAAGTGTGAAAAATCGTGTTGATGTGTTAAATGACTCTTAATTTGATTAAAGTTATTGCTGCTCGTGGTTTGACTAATCATGACTGCTATTATTGTTTAATCTCTTGATTTATTTAATTTTTGTCATTTTACAATCTACGAAATCCTGTTACTTTTGTAATTCGTAATCCATATGGTCTAATTCTATCGTTCTGTTTACTGCCATCTTCCTAGTTTGTATTGACCTTAGAGTCAGTGTACAGTTTTCTCTCATCTGTCCCTTTGTTAAAGCATATAAACTCCCACTGAAATGATCTGCCCTTTTCTGTAGCCACCCGTAAGTGACCTTTTATATTCTCTTGCTATCTACACTGATTGTAATAAGCACAACTCAACGAGATCCGTTTAATCGAGTTTATTTTCATAGTTATGCAGTAACCTGTGAAAGCTGTGCAGTACTTTGTTTACTCAACCCAACTTGCTCATAGTTTAAATAGCAGTACTTTTAATTCCTTTCTTGTTTAGGAGAAATTCAGGGAGGAACTGAGACAAAGATCAGTAAAAGCTGGTGATGATTTGTCTTTCAATTCGTTCTCACCATCAAAAGATTCTACTCCGAAATCATCATCCCAAAACAAGGAAGGCGTTCCTTTTCCCCATCACCCTGGTCTTGAAGTTGGCCCCGGAGAACATCGTTAATTTACGCAATATCTTTGCGCATATTTTTAGAACAATCTATTGTGCCCATCTTTTGCATATACCTGTGTTTGTCATTACTTTTGCCTTTTTGTGTAAATTATTGGTTTGCAGTAGTGTAAATGTGCTGAAAGGTGATGCTTTGCAGTTTTCTAAACTAATATTTGATAAGCTATTTTAATCACTGTGTATTTTACAACCGTGTATTTCAGTTGAATCAATTACTTCCAATAAACATTTATGTTGCTTCAATGAGAAGCCAACTTAAACTGGAATGGCTAGATTCATGGTATTTTGCTTCCTAGTAACTTTCGAAAAACGCATAGTGTGGAATGCTTTCATTAAAGGGATCAGTACTCGTTTTGTTAGTTCGTATCGAAGAGACAGGTTTGATAAAGGTGAAATTGGTCGACTCCTATTGGAAGAAGTAAGATCTCTGCATAGTTTAAATTAATTCGAAGACAAATAAAATGCTTTACCATAGATGACTATATGTTTTTTGCACAATAGAGAAAGTTTGGAAGATGAACAGTTGTCCCCAATCTATCGTCATAGATAATGAACATTTAGTTTAACTTTTATTTGCACAGATTTCATTCCCTGAGCTCGGAATTAGCGGTCGTTAGTTTTGACGCATGTGACTGGATGGGCAATGGGGCCATTTCTGCAGCCTTTGAATAACTAAGTGGTTAATCGTTTCCTGCTCAACCGAAAGTGAACCGGTATTATGGTTTAAGCTTTAAATCTACTTCATTTTGCGTCTGAGAAAATTTACCCATCTTATCCATTGGCTGCTAATTACTGTAATAATTTTCGTTAATGACTGCCGAATTTCAGTTTCACACCTGGAGATCAAGGCATGCTGAATAATTTCATTATAAGCATTGCTAGATCCATTTGCTTGTGAATTCTAAATTCTTTCCCCGTGCCATTCATATCCATCAAAGTCGTTTTTTCCTCGTTTTATAACTGTTGGCCAGGGGTGTACGATAGGCTTACCTCCACGTGGCGCACCCTGGACAACGTATACTCATACGGCAAAAAAGTCTATAAACCGGCAGTTGACTTTAAACTATAATGACCCCATGGTATGTCATATTCCACCACTTCTACAGTACTCACCTTACCTTTTCTCTATCTTTGCGCCTACCTGCCTCTGTTACATCATCTGTTCCCCCACTCTAATTTTTCCCACTTTGATGTTCCTCACCTTTGTGAAGCCCGAAGTCAGATAAAGGGCTGATGATAACTATCAAAACGCCTGCCGTTTGAAATAAATAATTATCAATTGGTCAGTATGTGGCTTATCTAAAGTAAATACTGAAAGTAAATGGCATAGCCACTATCATTTGTTGTGGATTAAAGGTACTATATTTTGCATTTAACGTCGAGAGATTAGGTTTATAAAACAAATGGGTCTGAGTAAATACATGTGTGGCAAAAATGCTAATGTCAAAAGTCATAGCAACGTGGTACAAACAAACGAATGAGTCATTAGATGTGTTGTCAATACTTAACTTAAGCAACAAGCCAAACGTGTTAAACACTTTCGAATTCAACTTTGTTTAAATAAATTCAATAAATCTTGTAAAATGAAAGCTGATGAACGTACAATGACATATGGTCGCTAAAATTTGGTCGCATTGCTTAGCAACTAAAGTAAAGACGAGGATAATAAGATACCTGGAATTTACCAAGGGTAATATTATTAATGTTGTCCATCATATGACAAATGGGAAGGGAGCAATGTCAAAGTACCAAAAATGTGCCATTTAATTATTATTCTCTGTGGTTAGTCAACGACAATTCGTCACTTGGGTGCTCGGTTTTTTTCTTTTTGGCCGTTTTTACGCTAAAAAAGTTCCGTCTTGAGAGAGGAAGCAATCTCACAAGATACTCATTAGCAGAGCTCCTTAAGATGTGTGGGCACGTCATCGCATGCCTGCACGCCATGATTGGGAGGTGCG
>UZAE01000650.1:0-20123 GCA_900617975.1 Rodentolepis nana | reverse complement strand
CCCCCTCCGCCCACGTTACACAAACAGAAATGATTCGGAAAAAATATGGAGGAAATTAGGCCCACCGGGGGTGTGCGATAGACTTACCTCCACGTGGTGCACCCTGGGCAACGTATATTCAAACGGCAAAAAAGTCTATTAACTGGCAGTTGACTTCTGACCTCAAACTACCATGACCCCCCTGGTTGTCATATTCGACCCCTACCACTGTACCCACCTTACCTTTTTCCACTTTTGTGTCTGTCTCTTTTACATCTTTGAAACTCTCTTCTGTTCCCCCTCTCCCTCTCGATTTGTTTCACTTTGATGTTCCTCCTCCTCTGTGAAGCCTGAAGTCAACTAAAGGGCTAATGATAACTTTCACTTTATTTGATATAAATAAATAAATAAATAAGTTCCACCGGAGTTTTACTATTCACTACTCAATATAGAATAAGTGCTATTTGTTTTTTTCCCAAGGATCCTTCGAAGAGATCCCTATTGAAACCATTATTAGCATTGGTAGGCGCAAAGTAACCTATGGTCTTTTTGGACGATTTAAAGCAACCGGAAATCATTTCACCTGAGAAATAATGATTCTGTCGGTTTAGCGAGGTAAATGCTCTCTTTGCTATGAACATACGCATGCAGTTGACAAATTCGTACGCCATTATTCTTAAATGATGTTCCTTGAGGTAGAGAGAAGTACTTTTTCAGAGACAACAATCGATTCTGCTGGCTCCTCTAGTCGTAACAAATCGATCAAGCTAGAGATTTCCACTGTGCCTTGCGCTTCAAGGGAGAAAAGCAAAGTCGTCTTCGACCGACCTTGGCTGAAAGATGCTTTGCAGTAACCGATGCATTAGCTCAACAGATCATATACCAACGCGATCGTGTACTTAGTATATTAGGCTTCCCATCTGATGTTAAGAGAACACCAGGGGTTTCAGCCAAGTTTAATTGACTTATTGCCAACAAACTTGATTCAGGCTAATTAGAAGATCATCACGAAAGTTACTCTTCCATATTTAAAGAGCCATTTTGGCTAGAGTAGATTGTATAGTGACTCCCGCAAGCACGCTTTCTACCTTCAGTTTAATTCTCACGAGGCATTTTAAAAAAAGAGGAAAAAAGTAATGGAGATTTTGGCTTAACTTAAACAAGAATGTGTCAATCAAATAAATGTAGGACTATCTAGAAAACAACGTCATTTCGAGAAATCGCATTAAGGCATTTGTATGAAATGAAAGAAAATTGATCGATTTATTAAGATGTGGTATATACCTAAGGTAGCGAATAAGTACACCTTTATTGAGAAAACTCCACTTTTAAGAAGTGGGGTACCACTTTCCAACTTCCCAAAAATGCCAGCGCAAGGAGAGGGAAGTAGCCTGTCAACTTGGAAAGGCGACATTAGGGAGAAAGTGAGAGAAGTGACTCAGAGGGGAGAAAGCTGACAGGAGAGAAATTTCATTTTCACTTTAAAGTGTGCAGCCCCTTAGACAGGATAGAAAACTCGGAGAAATACATAGTATGCACGAACAAAAAAGTTTTAATAAGTAGTCAAAGAAAGCAGGTTCTTTAAACACTGCACCACAAGCACATACTTGGGGTCATAGCTCTTCAAGACAGTTAGGAGCTGTCCAGATGCAGATAGATATGGCTCTGACATGGCACTGAAATGAGCCGCATTATGCACCGTTGTAAATGTTACGCACTAAACAGAAATTTCCACAGCCATTATCTTTCACAAATGCCCAAGTCTTTTGAAGGGAAGCACTGTCCAATATGCATTATCGAAAAAGAAATTACGTTTTGAAGTTTCGCCAATAGGAAACTCACTTTGTTACTCTTCTTCTGAAAAAAAGATTGGTGAATGGAAGTTACTAATTGTGCTTTGATGACAGCAGAAATACCACTACGCCGCAGATACACTGCCTTGGAACATGATTGGCGTACTGCTTACTCATTAATTACTTCCAGTTCAGTCGTTATTCCACTTTGCCCATCTGTGGGGAACAAGAACTGTTGAGACTAAATACAGCTTCCTTAACAATTCAACGCTCTTAGGACCGTACAGTCCTCTTTCGAAATAAGCTCCGTTGATACCAGACTCTTGACAGAAGACGCTATTGGCGTTTGAAACATGTTCAATACGTGTCTGTAGACTTCGCCTGATACACCACCAAAACTCATCATATCGCTGGTATCAGTCTGCTGTGAGACACTCGTGAGTGCGATAGGGTGCATTTTTAAAAAAAATAATAAATCGGGCGTTAAAGGGTTAAAATTGGATTAACAGAAAATAAAAAAGCACATCATTTGGCTTTCCTCAATACACACAACACATATTCATTCTCTAAAAGATCATTTTTGCCGTGTAGATTAACCACTTAGTGGACAATAAGGAATGGAAAAGTGTCCGAAAAGGAGGTTTCGAAACCTGGTTAACGGCGTCTGAATCTAGAGACTATTCGCACAGGTGTTGAGCCTACAAGGTCGTAAATTTACGAAAATGCAAACAAATCGTGAGGTAACTACGTAAGACTTAAACCTGCGAAGTTGAAAGAATCTGGCAGTTATTTAGGACTGGTAAAAATTATATTTATACGAAACGAAAGTAACAATTTTTTTACGAAACTCCTTTATTCGACTTTGATACATTGGAACATGATATTTTCAGATGTCAACCAAAAATTTAACCAGATTAAAAGTTAAAAAAAACGAAATAAAAATAATTCAAGAACGCAAACTCCTAAGTTTTCGTCTCACAATTTCACACTATTTGATTTAATACTGGAAGTCGTATTATCTAACCGTCAAAATTGTATTTATATGCTAATAATATTTTAAAATCAAATTGGCCAAGAAAATCTAATTTAAGCTCTAATTTCCAGCAAGTAAACAATCAATCTATTTTAGACGGAGTTGGAAGATGTTGCCAAAATAGGCGACTAGATTAAAAAAAGCAATGAAAGTAGACATTTATTCATTCATCGAGAACCCGATATCTGGGGGACGATTGTTACTCACCAACTTTTACATTTGAGGCGGCACACAATTCCGCCGTACAATTCCTCCTTTTGACTAAAAAAAACCAGATTACCAGAGACGTTTAAGCAAGAGCGAGTTGAAGAAATTTAGAAGGTTTAAATGAAAAACAAAATGCCGGACGGACACCGGACAGTTGAAAGGTGACGTATACTGATGGCTCACCCTCTTCTCTCTTTTTTTGTTGTCAACTAAGTCACTTTCTGTCCCAGCTACCGGACATGCACTGTCACAGAATGGGACTCCACATTAACAGACGTGGACAGTTATACGGTAAAAGGGGTGGGCCTCATGGAAACTCCAAATGACTCACCTCAAAGGTACATTGGAAGGGTTTCTCGCCAGTATGCACCAACTGGTGTCTCTTGAGTTTACTTGACTCTACAAACGCCTTTCCACACTCTCCACAGATGTGGACCCTCGGTCCATGGGTATGGAGATGTTTCCGCATTGCCGCCGTATCTCGGAAAGCCTTTCCACAACCGAGTTGTGGACATACCACGCAACGTATTGGACCACCACCTCCGGAATTACTTGAAACCGACTGCTGTTGACTTGATTGCTGATTATGAAGTTGACTAGAAGCGGTTCCACCGTTCGGTCCTTTGTTAGCATTGGCGGTTAGTTTGACAACTGATGAGGTACCAGAGGGCGAATTTGCCATCAGAGGAGCCACACGACGCTGGGTGATGGAAGGAGGGGTGAAGAGGCGACGTGTGACAGCTCCTGAAGGATTTGTGGAGTTACTGGTTCCTTGGGTTGAGATAGTAAGCACTTGCCAACCAGAATGAGATTTCAAAGCACTACCGTCTGCAGACCGAATAGTTGTATTAGACATTAGAGCTGGCGACTTGTAGGTGAGAACATCTAAAACGAATGAAGCAGAATACATCATTACTAAGAGGCAAATACTATTTCATTTTATATTGACAAGTAGTCTGTACATTTCTAAAGCAGATTGCTAACAACTCACTGCCATCTTATACAGTGAAATGATGATATTCAAATGTGCATCTTTATTCATAAAAATAAAGCATCATCCAGACAATTTTCTAACAATGACAAGAGAGATGTTTCACCTATACAGTGGGTTAAGCTGCAGAGAAACCTGCGGTCTTGAAGGAACAAATTCAGTGCTTTTAATGATCCATAACCCTTCAGGAGTTTACCTGCCTCCATATTCAACCAGCAGGAAATTCAAGCAATTATCTCCTGTCAAGCTCATTGACACATGATTTGAGAGGAGAGAAGGCATTCTTGAAATCATTCTATTTGTTTTTATTGGCCAGAATTAGCCAATTGGGTTGATAATACATGCTACAACTTTATGACCCCCGAGTAGACAAAAGTGCACATTGACCACTGTGTCATAGAAGAGCTTTACTCCAAGGCCCATAACCACAATGTTCGCGGAGGTATTCCGAAGCTATTCTTGTGAGAAACTAACATTCTACCACCAGTTTTGCCGGTTAGAATTAAGCAATACTTTCAAACAATTGGGGGAGGAGGGCACCGATGTATTTGGGAAGCAGTTATTGAAACCACTGACCTGGATTTGAACCACACCATGTGGTGTAGCCACAACCTGACAGCTTCATGTTGCAAAACACACAATGAGAATTGGACATTGTTTACAACTGTAGGCTGCAAATCTGTGTGGAACTAATCGGCTTTAAACCACTCAGTAGGTAACTAATAGTTGCAATGGGTTTCAGAGAAGCACTAATTAGCCTTTTCGGGTTTAGCTAGAAAGTAGATTTGCAGAGTTAGTATGGGCAAAATGCCGCGACGCCTGTAGCCAAATTATTTGCAAAAAATAGTGGGTAAGAAATCCACAAAGGAAAGAAATGCGAAGTTAAACGTGATGCATAGGTTCCTGAATAAGGCCTGTGAAAACTAACGGAAGACGTTAAATAGATTAAATTTATGAGAAATTACTTTGCAACATTGAAAAAAACATTAATTTTCACTAAATAAGTATAATGTTAATTTAATTATGTCTTTCAAAGATAATGGTCTTTTGTTAAAGAGGGCTTAAAACACCATCTATATATATGAGAAAGTAGCTGGTGTTGGGTTAACACCTCAATTTACCGATCACTCAACTCGGAAAACAGTGGACACGAGAAGTTGCCCTGGAGCGTCCGAACTGGTGGAACGAATTATAACTATTAAGAAAAGTACTCACAAAGTGAATAAAAATCGATTTTAGATATCCTTGCTCACACACTCACAAAGAATCCATTTATTTTGACCGCTCTATTTCCCTTATACTATTCACGTCCTACGATTAAAGCTACAACGAATTTAATCCTACATTGCGGAAAAAAGCTAGATTTCGAGAAACTAATTCCACTTCGTAGACAATGTGGACGCTGAAATAGGAGGATCTATCTCAGTGGTGAGTCTAGGTCAAAGCCTGCAATGCTAGATCAACTAACATTGGTCAAGCAAATGAATCCAAAGGTTTATAACCGAAGCAAGTACGTCGTCACTATTTACAGATCTGAAAATGAGCACATGTAAATATTTATTTAACAAACGTGTTGGAAAAGATGAATAAAAGTATTAGACCATTTGCATAAAAGCGGAGAGTCGAAGGTGGGGAATATGCAATGAGGTTAGCGCAATTCAACTATTTTTCATCATCTCTCTCTCTCTAAAATATATCCCTCCCTCTCTTTCTCTCTCAGGCAGAAAACAAAGGCTCTCCCAATTTTAGAAAAGCAAAGAAAATTAAATAAACTTCGATAATCTTAAGAACAAGGAGCATTCATAATGCCGTACTCGAAATCCTAGGTAAAATTCAAGATTAGCGCTCTATAAAGATACTGCGGAGATGGGGAGGGGCCACTTCAAATCGATGAAAGAATCAAGATCTACCACAGAAACTCAAGACCACAGATTCTATAAGGTAGTTCCCAGTTCTATAATGTCATTTAAGACACTGCAGACGAACGCATATATATACGATTCGAAACCGGAATTAAAAAATTATAACGTTTTTACCACAAAAAGATAGAAAACAGACTACTTAATCGCATGGCGATAAGACTTCTGAAATATTCTATCAAAGGATCATCAATGTTACGTTTTCCATTACAAGGAGCATACACAAGTCTGATCGCTTAAAAGCGCATTAAAAGAGACTCTTCATATTCCAATGGCATTTACAAATAGGAAGTTCCTGCATGATACAGTAAATATATTTTTACCTATAAATGTAGATCTTAGGTTATGAAGGATGACACAAAGTAAAAATTGAAATCATTCAAACAAACATCAACGACCTTTGCTACTAACCATTTTATTCAGCCTCGTTCACGGGCAAAAAAAGCTAAAACTAACTTCAAAAGCGGACAGACGGTATTTGGAATAATTGCATTTCATCTTTAAGTGGATTTAATGTAATTTAAAGGAGAAGTGCGGTCTTACATAGAAAAATCCATTTAATGTAAAGAGATTAGGAAGAAGGTGAAGGAGCATCGGTATGAATGAAAGTGAAATTCATTAATCCTAGCTATTTTTTGACAAGAGACTTACTAACAGACAAAACCAACTAACCGACAGGCAAACATGAAATTAAAGCGCAAAGTAGTTTTAGGAAGAATTACACAATACCAAAACCGCCTTACCTCCAGTTCTCGAAACGACAGGATTTAAAAGGGTAGTCGGTTTTGAGTAAAAGAGTGTCAAATTTCCAGGCCAAGTGACAAGTTCCTTTTTAGCCGCCACATTGGTAGGTAGACGATAAGTGGCGATGGGAAGAATTCGCAGACCTTTGACAGTTGTGGCATTCGCAGTTACCGATGAAGTAATAGAGGATGAAACCATGTTGGCAGTGGCACAAGTGGTTACAATTTTCAACTTCTGTGGAGACGCGACGCCACCATTGACAACCGGAGCAGTGACAACTATACGTGTTGTTGCGGATGGATGAGAATTCTTCGTTGGTGCATTCGCGGTACCACATTCTCCACCAGAGACTCCAATTCCATTGTCATCGACTTTGAGAGAATGCCAGTCAGATGTAATTCCAGAACCACCGCCGTTAAGAAGAGACAAAGGGGTTTCATCGGAGAAAGAAAGAAGAGAGGAATTGATATCCTCAGTTTTTGTAACGACATCCAATTCCGATCCGAAATCGTCATGTTCATGCTTTATATCTTCTAAAATATTAACATAGAATGAACACAAATATCTGAAAATAGTTACTAGTCAAGCGCAGATGAAAGTTTATAAAGCATCAAAAAGTCGAGAGATGCTAGGCAACAAACCTAGACTTACCGTTTTTATTTAACAAGGAGAAACAAGAGAGTGAAGATTTGGCACTTTGGCTCGGTAAAAAATCACCCTGTTTCATAGGAGATTCTTCAAAACTGTGAGTTTCGCTACTTGGTTCCGAACTATCACTGCCGATAACTTCTTCTCGGAGGCCAAGCAATTCACCCGAATCCATGAGGAAAAGGTCCCCATAAGTGTCATTACCGCACATATCACCGCATACTTCACTTGATTCCAGAGCAGACTCAACAGAATTTTCTGCGGGACTTTCATTAAAATGCTCACAAAAGTCTAGTTTTTGGTGTTGATCCTCAAATATGGAATCAATCATTTTTGCTTTTCATAAAATCGAAAGCATTTCAAAAGAAGGAAAGCGTCTAATGGCAGAAACAAACTAAATATACGTCCTTGACAGTTGCATACTTTATTTAAGAAATAATTTGTATATGTGTTGTGAAATATTTAATAAATTATTTATGTTTGCTTTTCTGTTTATTATTTGTTGAAGAAAGCACAGTTCTAAAATGCTTTTAATGCATTTGCTATCTTGTACAATTCTTAAGCAATCTGAAAGATGATCAAATTTTTACTTTTTATAAAAGTTTTAAATTAGTAGTCGCGATTTTCTTTAAAAATTTTTATAACTCTTTGGTCTGTATTTATGCTTCTTAAGAACGTATGCTGAATAAATTTGAACATCTAAAAGAAAATTTTAAATAGGTAAACACAAGCAAACAAAGCATTTACCTTCAAATATGCCTTAAAACATTTGAATTCATAAAATGCGATGAAAATTGTAGTCTCTGTGAGATTTCGATACAATTCCTTTTTGTATTATCAAAATTACCATACCGCACGATATTAATAAATAAACTGTTTGTGAAATAATCAATTTCGCTATTACAAGAATTCAATTCATCAGATTATTATGATATTTCATAGAATATAGTCCTCCAATCTCTCAATAACTTGATAACTGCTCTAGCATTCTTACACTATACCGGAGTGGTTGACACGTTATCTGAACCAAAAGAGAAATGGCTTGTGTTAAATCGGTACATTCAATCAATATCGCTGAAATGCTGTGTGACAAACTTTGCAAATTGCTAAAGCGCAAATAATTTTATTGAAGCCTTTTGATTTTGCCTAGAATATCAGCATCAATTGGTCTCTAATTCTTGGTTTTTTGAAGACATATGTCTTATAATACTAACCCGTTTTACAAGACAAGAAAATCGTTTTAAGTCTTTGGTTTATGATTTATATTATTTTATAATTAATTTTAAGCCTTTTAAATAAATAATGAGCTCAATTATGCCTTTTGTGCAACTACTTCTATTATCCCTTTAAGAAATCCGCGTTAAGTTAGGAAACGTTCCTTTGAAAGAAAGATTTTCCTACAGTACCAAAATCCTTTACTAATAATGACTCATGGCTGTTCTGGAACTTTGTAGTAAACCATTTTAAATTAAGGAAGGGTTAAAGGAGGAAATGGTAGGAAATTAATAGAGAGAAAAGAAAGTGTACTGTATTGAATAAAGTAAAGTTGCAATGTATTGAATAGGAGAAACGAAATTCGATAAAACAGTTGACCTCTTTCATGTATTTTTTAAACATTAATGGGCAATTGATACTAAAAGCAGAGTTATAAGTTTGCAGGCACGCAATACAATTAGAGACTGAACAGGCCCATGAGTCAGCGTGGGTGAGTACTACGCATACCTTAGTTGCTTCTGTGTTTTACTCTGAAGAACTCTGTACAATGAGTGGACTTGTCGTACATAATTGTGCTCAAGATTGATAGATTTTCCTCATCTGGGATGTAGTGAATTATTGTGATTACAAAACCTCTCAATCTGTAATAGGGTTAATCGATAAGTTAATATTTTGGAATAATACCAATTTTTATTGATACGATAGTCATAATTGATTCGAAAATGGAAGACAATTTTAGAATTCGTTGAAATGAACTTAAAGCACTATGGTCTGGTTGAAAATCATACCTTAGATATATTATCAATTGTAATTCAGAAACATGTTTCAATTTTCATTGTGGGAAAGCAACTGAAACTGAAAATAGCGTGAATCAACCAGGTGATGTTTACTGCTTCACTCAAGGAGTTCAGAAGTTCGGAAAATTTAAGTCGTTTCCTAGATCATTAGGGGAAAGTTAATTTATAACTATCGCGGCTTATTAACGGCCTATTTATTTAGGGAGTTAGGTTTACTAATTAAATTTAACTACTCATTTGAAAGCCTGAAAGCAGGCTGTGTATGCGTGAGCTTACGCAAAGCAGAGTTCATTTAACTTAAAATTTGGCAAGCGAACTGGCGTTAGATGAATGAAATGTTCTTTCAAGAAGAGGGAAAATGGATGAAAAAAATACTTTATCAGAACAGACTACGCGAATAATGGGAAGAAAATATGCGGTATAATTTAAATGTGAATAAGTCGCAAGTAAATAAAATAAGTTTCTTTTCTAAATAAAGAAAAGGAGCTAAAGTTATTAATTAGTGTATTATATTTCCGTGGTGGAAAGTAAAACAAAGTGCTTTGGCTGGCAAAACGGCGGTTAAGTCAATGTTTTAAAAATGATTGAAGAATTCAAGTTTTCTAACGTGTGAATGAATGTGAATAAAAATGACTTGTCGAACATTGAACTAAAACCCACAAAGCACGCATAATTTTATTAGTAAGCTGCCGACAATGAATTTTTGTAGGATTACATTGTACCTCCCAAGAGGACAAGTTGTCAACACAAATTTGTCTGAATTGGTAACAGAAAGAAATTGATCTGAGGGTCTATTTGGTATTTCTTAAAGATAATCATATTTAAAAATGGTGAACAGGAGATGGTAGTACAAATTGTACAAACATCATTTAATTATTTGACTAGACAATAAGAAAGACAGTGAGCCCCTCTATGGAGGGGGGGGGGGCTTGGGAACACGCTTCACATTTACTTTATTTTTCTTAAGAAAATCTAAGAGACATGTGAGCAGGTTGATGAATTATAAAGTTGAGATATAGTATACAAATTTTCTAGGCGAACTTGAGACATAAATGTGGGGAAATATAAGTGTTGAAGTTAGTTTCAATTACTTTTCCCAATTTTCCTTCATTGAGTTAAATTCTTCAATAATATTTGAAGACTGACTAATTTCAGAAACATAAATAACAGCAAAAAGGGCAAAGTGCCATATTTAGCAAGATGATAGAATATTCGAAACATTGTTTTATTCTAAATTAGAATGTCACATGATCAAGCAATTTAAAAGTGAAGTAAACAGATGTAAGCTATGAAAATCTCAGTTTCTCTTGCATTATACTTCTCCTTTTTACAATGGGATCAGTATTTTAACTAGTTGTAAATCTGCCGCAATTTTCAAACTCCTGACCTAGAGCTGTCAGTCAGAAATTTGGCGTGATTTGGTGGCATGTTGAGTGGTTTCGCTAAAAGAAAACGGGCTTTGGATTCACTCTTTCGTGACGATATATCTTTAAGCTTCGGTGAATTCATATGTATGGTAAGTCATTTTACGAATAATTTACAGTTTTAGCTGCTAAAGTCTCAAGGAAATTATCGATTTTCTGCTCTTACTTCAAGTGGTGAGGAAATTTACGTTTCTATTCCAGAGAAATTCAGAAATGCATACTTTTTTCGTGCAAGTATGTTCTGTTATTCTTAATATTAAATTCTAGATTCGTTTGTTATTTGCTTTCCTCTCGAAATGCCCAAAGTTAGGGGCGAGATTGTCTGTATGCTTAGTGATGACCAAGTACTAACATTGGCTAGTAAACCGGACTGGCCTACTATATTTACCAACCTACCAAAAGGAAGGAATATTGATAAAGGGGAATCATATGTGGATCCGGACCTGTTGCCACCTTCGAATAGTGAGAGTGAAGAGGATGAAGAGGAATCAAGCAGCGAACCGATTGAAAGTAATTGTGTTTAAAGCATATGATTTACTTTTCTTGTATATAATTTTTTTGTAAATATTCCTAAATGTAAAATGCGTAATATGAATTACCTAATTATGCTTTAGAGGTATCTTTACAAATGATATTCATGATATAATTCGATTTTTTATTATATTGGCACGTTTATTTTCACGTTTGTGATTCAAGCGAATGTGTCAGTTTTGGGTTGCCTTCTTTAGCCATCGTATACTAATAACTTAAGGTCTTAAGTATCGGTACGGTCAGCAGAATTCGAGTTTCTCACGAGGGTGGCTTGTTTCTGCTACAGCCCATTTATTAAAGGTCTTTGGAAATTGTTTATGTGCTATTTTATCTATTTTCTGTAATGATTTTAGAACCCAATGGTAATAGTATTTGGTATTGTTGAAGCATATATTCTCTTAGTGAATTTTACTGTTCTAATTCGCCCGTCTGATTACTACAGACCTGATTGCTTTCGAATTCCTCAAATTCGTATATGCTATCCCGTGTGTCTGATCATCTGACAGACCTCTGAGACATGGGTACTTGGGCTTGATTAACTTACCCCTCCCACCCATTCTGTCTTATTTTTCCAGCTAAATACCTGAATTTGACGTAGTGAAATAACTTATGACCTGATCATGACACGCCCTTCCTAAATTCTTCTGTTTCTTTGTGGGTAGTATCTAGTACATTGTAATATCGTTTCTCGTTTTCCATGCCGTGGTCATTGGTTTTATCGTCCAGGGTTGTGGTAGTTAATGACTGGTCATTTAAGGCTCTTCATCTTTGCCTCTTCCAATTCAAATCAATTTGGGAAAATTCCCATGTTTTTAGAGAAGGGTGGGCACAGTAATAGGAGCTGTTATGTGTCAATTGCAATTACTTTAGCTTAGAAAGATTGATCATTGCTACTACTGGTGAACAAAAGAATATGTAAAGTTAGAAATTATATTGTGCCACTAATTGGTGCGCTAGTTGTTTGATAGACGTTAAGGTCGTTAAGTGCGGAGACAACAGATTGCTTATTGTTATTGATGAAGTCAAAGTCATAAGATAAGTAAATAAAGCAAAGGTGATGTGTTTAAACAGAAGATTTCAAGTCGATGAAGATAACTTTCAAATGACGTGCTTGTGGTTTGGGTAGGAGATAATAGTTTTCTTACTTATTCTCGCTTCTCACTCTTTTCGCTGTCCATTTCATCACCGATCATTACGCCATCGCCAATCTCAAGATCTCCAAATTCACTGTGTTCATTCACCTCTTCCTTATCTTGGGTGAAGTTCACAGAGCTTCCGAGAATCTGTGAAGTCTCCACGAATTCACTGAATTTGCGCTTCCGAACCACATTGCTCTTATCCAGAAGACCCATTACTACGGCAATGAGACAGCCCTAATTAAAACAAATAAATGTGAACAAAAGTCATTCCTCGGATTTAAACGTATCTGTAGTCCTTCTCCAGTTGTTTCTCTTAGCTCCTCAATAAACAAAGAATGAGTAACTGGACAACTATCCTACCTTACTTCAGTAAGCCCCCTCTTTTCCAACATTCGGTTTGCCTACATTCATCTCTCCAAGCCCGTTTCTCCTTACATCAATTTCCTGTTTTCCAACACCCACGTGGACCTAATTCACTCCTAGTCGGGTAATTTTAGGGCGACTGCTGTATCACGTTAGCCAGTTTTTGCAAAGTGGTCTCTAAGCTTGATTTGGTCCGATGATGAGATTGGCATTACACATTGGAGACCATGCCATGTTCCCAACTCAGTTCGACACTTAAATTTTCACTACTACATTTACTTGAAAGAGACGAAAGTAAAATTCAATGGCTTCGGGCTTAAAATCTGGTCCTGAAACTTCACATCAGTTGCCGTGTTTGCCACTTTGCAGTAAAAGGACTGCCATGACAAGGTGTTCTATAGCGCTCCTCCTTTGAAGTAATTGGTGTCGGTTTTCAAGAGTGACTTCCAATGCGTCCGACTAATTGCCATAACTGGGTGGTGATGCCACCCTCGTGAAATACGATTGGCTCGAGGATTACTGTCGAGCCAATTCCACCATAGGTATCTCTAGTTTATTCTTAAGGCTTAGTCATTGATCGAAAATAGGCTTATTTTCTCATCCAAAATTTATCAAAATTGAGTGGAATTCACAATTTTTCAGTTGTTCTTCGGGAGGTTAAAAGACCTGCAATACCAGATAGAACTTCACGAGTTACCATTAATTCAAATTTTGTGAAATCAGGTTTTGATTGAAAGATGTCATGGCCCGGTCTCGATGCATGTAAAAGGACTTAAGTCTGGTTTGAGATAAGCGTACGCCGTTTCCCAAACTAATGCAAAAGGTTGCAAGTGAATAGAATGTCTTATAGTGATTAGAGAAAGTTGCTTTAAATCTGTCCATTATCGAGACACTGACAATTGACGCCGATGTTGTGGACAAACTCAAATCAAATGCATACCTTCTGATAGGATGGCCAATAGATTTTATTTGGAACATAGGGCAGTACGTTATTTTCAAAAGAAGTAATAAAAACGCTGTAACATGCTGATATCAAGAATCTTTTAATTGATCCAACTGTCCCTTCATTCTTATTCCATGCACTAATTAATAACCGAATGCACTAGTACTATTCATTCAAGCAATTTATGAAGTTTACCACTCAAAGCTCTGCTCTTAATATGAAATAAACCCAATTGCTCAAACTTACTTGAACAGAATTCAACATCCAGAAGATAAAGACAATATACGGGCGGTTGTCATAAATCATAACCACGCCGGTCACGAATACTGCCAAACTGAAAGCCGTCATGGTCACACTTCCATACATCTCGTTTCTGTAATGAAAATAGGAATAAGAATTATGAATTTTATGTAGACTATGCTAAGTTAACATTAGAGAGACGTTGTATAGAGAAAGGTGGATTTAGTAGAATAATTTGTGCTAGTAGAAAAGATGGCATTAATTGTGATTTCATGACCGACCGATCAACCAATCGATAAGTTCCGCACGTTGAAAACAAATTCACTCTGCAAATTAGGCATCAAATTAGTATAAATCTGTATTGCGGATACTTGGAATACATGAAGGTAATCAATTTGATAATTCTAGACTTCAAGGGTGAACCTTCTCTCTGTGAAGACCGAAGTCAGCTAAATGGCTCGAACCTTCCCTCTATGAAGCCCGAAGTCAATTAAAGGGCTATGATAACTATCAAAACGCCTGCCATTTGAAATAAATAAATGTAGCTGTTCCAATTCAACTTTCTTGGTCCTAGGGTTTCAGGAAAGGCAACTCTTTCTTAAATTGATCCAACTCATAGAATATGGTTGTGCTTTGTTTGACAATCTTAGTGTTCTCTGTGTTTAGATAATTTTCCATTCTTCAACAATGAGTATCCCAATTGTTTGATTAAACATATTTGTTAAAATATATATTTACCCAATTCTTTAAATGAATAGCCAGAATTGCACTTACTGTAGTGCTTCAATAATTTTGGGGTGTAGATAGGCTGGAGTATCGATATTACAGAGCAGTATAGTGCAAGCAGCAAGTGAAACGAGTAGGAAGAGTGAGGATTCGGCCATCGCAATGTAGCTGGAGAGTCCTGTAGGTGAGCACATCAGTCCCGTTCCATAATCACTGGCAGATGTTGAACAGGCAATCACTGACACGATAACTGCATTCACAACCCAGGCGATACAAATGTTCATCTTCCAAGAACTCCTTAACTTTCCGTTTATCAGGGCATTGAAGATGTAACAGCTATTCAAACATTGCCAGCCCAGTGCAGCGCATGTGAAAAAGTGTTCTAGAGCTCCAATTATCTTACAAAGGACTTCAATTTCTTCCAGTAATGGGAAGATCATGAAACAGAGGTGGTAGCCGATGAAAGCCATGGTCAAGTTGAGCTTGACTTTAGTGTGATCTCGAAGTTCTGGAAGCGTATTCTTCCAACTCAAATAAAGGGCTAACACAACCAGAGAGGCGGCGGATATTGAATTGGTAGCGATGTTGAGGAAGAGTTTAAGCAACTCATACCACTCTTGGGATACTGCACCAGCCGTTTTCCAGAAGGAGTCGTCATCATCTGGATATGACATGGCTACTGCAAATGACCCCGTACCATTACACCGACACACCGTGTAAGTCACGTTGGATTTTATAACAGAACATTGCTCAGAATTCCATCTACTGCCATTTTTCTCGTCCCAGTAGACACACTTCACCTCGTATTCCATAAGTCCCTCACCAGTCTCTTCAACACTCTTAGCCTTCCAATGCAAACAATCTGTTCTTCTCGCTGTAGCGCTCTCTTTAAACTCGTTTTTGATTAGTAAATTGATTGTGTAGTCGTACAGAGTGTTTTCAACCGAGGTGAGCGATCTTACGGAACTTGTTAAAACTGGGGAGTTGATTGAACCTGATTTTAATTTATTATCATTTTCGGCATCCTTCCAGAAGTATTGTTTGGGTAGAGTGAGTATATCCATAGTTTCACTGGGCGTATCAGCTCCTAAAATCGATACCGTATAGGTCTTCACATCGCTATTCCTCCAACTGGTTGGTGATTCAAAGACCTTCATTGGCTGCACACCATTAAAGGTGGGAGCATTTTTGAAACTTGAAAAGCTGGTAACGAAGTTAGTTTTTCGCGCAATTTCGATAGTTGAAGAATTTTCGAGTCGGAGAGCTCTCAACATGGCTGCCATAGCTTCAACAATTTCTGGTGGTTTAGTTAGATAAGTATCCCGCAGTTCCCTCCAAACGTTCTTATGGCTTGGTTTAAGAAGAACATCAAGGAATTGAAGTAGGTAATCTAAGGTGTCTTCTGCCATGTTTTGGAGTAGTTCAATTTCAAATGCGCTGGATTGTTCAACTATCGAGAGCCGATTTAAGAGCACAACTCCTGACCACAGGAGCTTCTTCTCATCTTCGGACCCAGAAATTATAGACTGGTTTACTAGAACATCTTCTACGATATGAAGGAGGGAGAGAATAGCCGACGGGGATGATATTAAGCTTACTCCTCGAGCCATTGAATAGATATTATCCTGAAACAATGATAGATAACGCATTAAGTACAGTATGCATTTATGCCCCTAATTACAACACATCACGGCCAAGTCTTGATGCTGATATGATGAAGTAGAGGGCAATCTTGTAAACCTGCTGAAATGTAGCTTAGCAAGGCATACGCACTTTGATAAGCCAGCAGATATTAGCTTATGAACGATGGAGCAAATTCGGAAGTATATGTGCCAACACGTAGATAATATGAGCACAGAAGTTGAACCCCCCCCCCCCCCCCCAAGGAAGCTGAACGCGGAAACCTAATGGGGTCATGGGCTAGATCATCTTCATGTCTCACTTAGAGAGGGAGAGGATTTGCTGCCACGGAAACTTCTTGGATCTTACTTACATTATTTATACGCTTTCACTAAATAAACATTTTTAATAAGCTCCTAACAAGGTCAAAGTGGTTAAGATGCCGGTTATCTTCACCAGTTGGATTGAGTGAATTCGCGCAATTTTTTAATGTGCTCGTAATTGGTTATTAACAGATATACCTGCTCCCGTTTAAAAATATAAAGCTGATTCTTTGAAAACAGGGAGAAAGCTGGTTGCTTTTCCCATCTCCAGTCGCGACTACTGCCACTCATCTAACTCAATTATAAGTTTAAATCTCAAAATTCGGGAGAGTCGTTAAAACAAAGACGATTTTATTTCCATTGAAATAGGCAATGTAAAAGCAATCAAATTTTCTTTGAATATTGTTGATAATTGGGGCGAATTGACTTACAACACTGTTTTCCAGACAAACCCCATTGGTTGAAAGCCGGCAGTTCGAAGCACTTTGACAAGGAACAACCTCCGGAAGAGTTTCATTGGAGCTGCATTCACCCATCAAATGCATGTAACTTGATCTTGGTGTTCCGCAGGAAGCAGCACGTTGGAGCCAGAAAGCTAAAATGAAAATGACAGAACCAATGAAAATTCAAATCGAGTGCAAAAGGTATCAGAAAATTATTTCACTACTCCATTAATAATCTAGCAGATGATCTTCAGCCCCAGTGGTCAAAAGATCTCAAATACGCATTAGAGGAGGCTATTATAGGGGGGGGGGGCGAGTCACTACAGTGGGAAAAAATTTCAGATAACCTTATTCAGGTCGTTACCATTGCTCACCACGAACAGGTTAGAATGAACACCATAAGAATCGATTTGTGGGCCCAAATGTACTCACACTAGTGTAACTGCGACATTCGCACAAGCGAATTCTAGAAGTGAACCGAAAATCTCCAATCTGAATTCCCGTGTCCCCAAATGACTACACATCTATTAACATGAATGAATCTTTCGCAATTCAGTAAGATTCGATTTTCTAAAAAAAGTCCTTTTTCCCTGGGTGTAGTTCAGGTGTAGTTCATAAAGCCTCATGATGCCTAATACAAATTATTGATGCAGTAAATATTTAAAATCTGAACTTTTGTTCTGAAGGTTTGTTTCTATCCTTTGCGTCGAATTTCACATTCAACCTGTAAGAAACCATGCTGCAACTCACCAAACATGTTCACCCCGCCAGAAGCAATATGGACGGCGTTCATCTTTGGAATGGTAGCTATCGATGATCCAAAATACACTCCGGAATTAGGATTTTTCGGATAAAAAGTTGACGCATCTTTAAAGAAGGGTGAACTTGTTGTCATTAGTGGAAGCCCATTTCTATATAGTTCCATAGTTATACCCATAGAATTTTCTCCATTTGTCGCAACTATACCAACGTTTACCCATTCGTCCGTCTTCCAGTAATTAGTGGAGAAAATTAGATAGATTGAATCAAATGTGACCAGCTTAACGATCAGGTTGAAGCTATTTGGAATGGTGGGGTATTCAATTGCTACTGAAATCCCTTGATAAGTGGTTGGGCCAGTGGACATAACCATATAATTATTCTAAAATGAAAATGAAAAATAGTGTCTACTGAATTTTAGAAGGAGCAGTGAATAAATGAAGCGTAAATTACCATGTCAACTATCGATGAATCCATTCGTTTGACTAAAAGCCAAAATGACAAGGAGATTTCTGAACATGACACCATCAAATTGTTCAAGCAGCCACTTAGTTTCTTAGAAATCTTTCTTCCGGTAAATGTACTGAGATCAGCTGCCTTATTTGGATTTCCGAACCGATTTGGAAATGAACCTTCGAGGGGGAAAATGACATCTGCTCCAGGATAGCAGACTTCCACCATAGAAGGAGGAACCAGATCGTCTTGTTTTGAACTCTCGATAATAGCTACGTTGGATACACAGACACCCAGCTCCTCTCCAATAACTATCTTCGGAAAAGGACTGGAAGTATAGTCTAGAGGAGAGAACTGGCTGATAGTACACAAGGTCGGATTCAAATTTTGAACATCCATGTCGTTCAATTGAAGAGTGACACTCCCATCAGCAATGAAGACCTGAAGATTAATCCATTTACCACCCACGTGCTTAATGTCCTCTAAGTTAGCCCAACTGCTGCAGTTCTTCGTATTACTGCGATGTTCAACTTTAAGCAGCTGCTCAATTGGGTTCAATGTGATCGTAATCCCCACATTGGCTCTACCTGACGGAGAAGCCAACAGGACGTAATCTCGATTCGCATAGCCATGGTCTCCGTTGAGAAGGAAATCTAGCGTAAATATGATCTTAGTGCACTGGGAGAGGGTGTAGAGACACGAGTAAAAGAGATTTGTGTACTTTCCACCTGGTCGAATGTCGCCAGTTAAAACAATATGCGATAGTTTAGAATCCGTGGTACACATTGCAGCTCCATCGACATTGCGCCTATCTTTAGATGTCACAACATTGGATGTGAGAAGTCGACCCGGTGCAAGATAAGTTAGAAGACCATTCATGGGCCAATAGTGTGAAGCCTTTGCGAAGTTAGTTCCCTCAGCTCTTGTCAGTCCCATGAAATCACTGATTCCCATTTCAGAATCAATAATTGTTTCCCAGATATTGACTATGCCTACAGCAAGTCGATAATCTCGATTACTGCTAGGAGGTATAATCAGCATTAAGGAATTGTTTGAAAATGTGTCAGAGTAGACTTGCTGTCCATTTCTCCGATAGGCCGAACTATTTTTGCAGGTAGAAAGTAGATTTCCATTAAGGAAGAGATAAACTTCATCACCCATCCACGAGAGTGCCACATGGAACCACTGATTATGGCGAGAGGTCTGTGTTAATATAGTTGAGCTACCATGACAGCTGACATCATTGACCCATCCAACCAATTCATGACCACCTTCATAAAGCGCGATTCCGAAATCGCCTCCGTTTCCCATTAGTAAGATCACCTGCCCTGTGAAGTTCGTATGCGGCATTCCGTCTGAATCAGTGATGAGGGCATACCAGCCACCAACCGTAAAACCCTGGAAAAAATTTCGAGTTTAAGGGGGTATTCTAGTCTAGAAAAAAAAATTTTCGAAATTTTTTCTTGCATATTTTCATAGTTTAACTATTCAAGAACATGTCTATGCGAGGATCTTCCTAAATTCGAATTAGTTTTGGAGATATAAATATTTTGCTGAGCAGGCATCCAAATCGGTTGGGCTGCAACTAATCGAACAAAAGACATAATGAGTTCTCCGACTACCTGAATCTATATTTCTTAGTAAGCCCTTTTGTTCCTTTATATCTATCCATCTATATATATATATATATATATATATATATATTACAGGAAAACACCAGTTTTACGAGTCCATCAACAGCAAAATTGAGGAAATCAAATGATGAAGAAGTAATTATAAATAATAATTACGGCTACTGTGTTTTGGAGTTTTTCACGGTCTTTTCAGCAATTT